>JAINUG010000166.1:302500-382500 GCA_029706075.1 Aldrovandia affinis
AGTTCCATCTTAAAATGTAAAACATCGACAATGTGAGCGGCACTGGATCCGTCTGTGTCCACCTCCAGGTCTGTGTGTCTATCTGTCTGTCAATCAGGCCTGGGTCAAATAAATAATATATTTTTAAAAATATAAAAAGTTTATACTTTTTCATCAATATTCAGAGCAAAAGTATTGGACCCAGGTCTGCTGTCAATATATCCATTTAAGATGAAAAATACTCCTTCCTTTCCTGACCGTCAGAATGTGCTACCCCTCAATAAGACGATATACTGTATGAGAAAGAGAGCAGGGAAGAAAAGCAAACGCATGAACAGAGAGGACGATTATGAGCCACGTTGTTTTGAGGATGTTTTGAGATGCGTGTGTGTATGTATATCCCAGACCTATTTAACTGTAATGAGTATTGTGACACTCCTCCCTCTGTATTTCTGGAAAGGGTGAAATTACACATACAGCTAGCTACACCTAGGCCTGGCAGGAAATGACACCTACAGACTGGAAACACTTTATCCAAACACAAACTCAGAATAAGATTTGACATTACATCAGACGTTTCGTATTTCAGCACACGCTCTTATCCAGAAGCGCTGAAATGGGTTCAACTTAACAAGTCTTCTTAAGTCTTTTATTTTGGTCCTCAATCCAGAATTCTTCACCACCACCATTTACATTTTAGGCATTTTGCAGACGCTCTTATCCAGAGCGACTTACACAGTTTACATTTCTTTACATACAATCCATTTATACAGCTGGATATTTTACTGAAGCAATTCAGGTTAAGTACCTTTAGCTCAAGGGTACAACAGCAGTGCCCCACCTGGGAATTGAACCTGCAACCTCTGAGTTACAAGCCCAGTTCCTAACCATTACACCACCACCACCACCACCCCCCTCCCGGTTCCTCACCTTTGAACAGCTGGGGGATGGCGACCGCTCCCAGACCGCACACGCGGTTGCGGGTGGGGGCAGCCAGGCCACCGGGGGGCGCCCCCGCGCAGGAGGAGGAGGAGGCGGCGACGGTGGAGTTGTGGTGCGGGGTGAGCACCACCAGCTTCAGCAGCCGCGCGCGCTCCAGCTCCAGGTTGAAGGTGTGATTGAGCGGCAGCGAGGCGCCGCGGCAGGTGAGCAGGGCGGTCCGCGCGCGGGTCACCCCGTCCACCTGGATGGCGCAGAACACCTCCTTGCCCGCGTCGGCCTTGGGCGCCTGCAGGATCTCCTCCGCCCCGAGGAGGTGCACCGTGAGCAGGCCGGAGACGCGCTGGGCGCACCGCGGCTGCTCCGACAGGCAGTAGGGCCGGAACGAGGCCGGGTCCAGCGCCGGCTCGCCCGAGGAGGAGGAGGAGGAGTGGGGGGGGGGGCGTGGCCTCGGGGGAGGCGCCGCCCCCCCCCGCCGCCTGTTTGGGGAGGAGCTCCGGGGAGTCCCCGTCGCTCAGGTAACCGCCCTTACTGGCGGACCTGTGGGAGGAGCGGCGGAGGGGCCGCGCGGGGGCGCTGGAGTCCAGATGGTACCTGCTGATCACGTTGTTGGAGGACTCCTTGCGGGCGCTGGGCGGGGAGGTGCCGCCGCCGCCGGAGCCCTGGCCCTGGCCCTGGCGCTGGGTTCGAGACGAGCGCAGGCTGAGCTTCCGTCGCAGCTCCGGAAGCTTCCGCATCTTCATGGAGAGCCGGCGCACCGTGCCGGGGGACTTGATCCTGTCGATCACACTGCTGGCCCCGCCCCCGGACCCTTTCTTCTGGGCGCCGGGGCTGTCTGAGGCCCCGCCCCCTGCCACCGCCGCCGTGGGGTTACCCCCGCCCCGCTCCCGCTGCTGCTTCCCCCCGCTACCGCCCCCGTCTGCTGCCCCGACTCCACCTGGACGACCTGACGGGGCAAATCTGGGGTGAGCGGAAGGAGAGGGAAGAGAGGAACGGCGAGGGAGAGGAAGGAAAGAGAGGGAGGAAAAGGAAGAAAAAACTTAAGCGTGAATAAAGAGGATGATTACAAGCTGTTGTTTTGAGGATGTTTTGAGCTGCGCGTGTGTATGTCTCAGATCTGTGCAGCCTGAATGAGTACTGTGACACACACATACAGCTGGCTACACCTAGGCCTGTGACAGGAAACAGTGTTAAAAAAGACGCCTGCAGGATGAGAACTGGAATTAGCTACATATAGCAGGCATTCTTGATTGTGGTGTTCCTGAATTCCCTTTAAAAAATGTAGAATCAAATGGAAATGAGTATGAAAGAAATCACAGAATAACCATTTTGTTCCCAGGGTGCAAACATGTGTGGAAATATTTGTTAAAATCAAAAGGGGTGAGTTCAACAGGTGACTGATTTGATGTGGAATGGCCCGTGTCATGACATGCCAATAACATCTGATTGTCAAAGTGCCATGTCTGCCCTGTGTGTTAACATAGGAACACATAGTGACGAGAACAGGCCATTCAGCCCCGTTACACTCGTCGTGTTGTGGTCTGTGGCGTGTTGTTGTGTTGTGGCTCAGTGGGTAGAGCACGGCGTTGGCAACGCTTAGGTTGTGGGTTCAATTCCCACTGGGAGCACATATACTGAAATAAATGTATGCATTCACTACTGTAAGTCGCTTTGGATAAAAGCGTCTGCTAAATGGCATATGTTAAATGGCATATGTTAAATGGCATATGTCTGTTTTGCCACGTCTCTGGTGAAATGTACCTGGGCTCTCCTTCTTGCTGGCTGCGGCAGGCTCCGCCGTAAACTCTTTGGTATGGCAGTCGCTTCCCGTGCCGGAGCTTGCCGGCGCGGGCTGGGCGGCATTGCTGCCGTGTCGCTCTAACCGGGACGTCCCGGCGCCGGCGATGGAGTTCCCCAGTAACCCCGCCCATCTCTGAGTCCTGGTTTGGGGGTCTCTCTTACTGTCCGGTGAGCCCTCTGCTTCCCTCTTCCTCCAGGGGTTCCCGTAGTCTCCCTTGCCCCCTCCACCCCCACGCAAGTCCTCCTCCTCCGGGATGGGGTTATACCAAATGTTGCTCTCCCTGTCCGCGCCTCCCTGCCTCCCCTCCGTCAGGCAGTTGGGGAGCAATCGGGAGGCCTCTTCGGCAGCCTGGGACTTTCCTGTGGAGAGCACCCAGGCCCGGCTGCTCCTGTCCAAGGTCTGGAGGTAGGCCCCCTGCTTCTCTCCGCTGGAGGGGACACAGATCTCGGCGTAGCCCCCCACCAGGTGCGTCAGCTCGGGCAGGGCTGTGCCGGGGGCCTCGTAGGGGGCAGCGCAGGGCCCCGGTTCCCTCTCGAAATCCTTACGTCTGCTGTCTGGGCCCTCCTCGCTCAGAGTCCTCTGGCTCCAGGCCTGTTTAGAGACCTGGGCTTTTCCTGAGCAGCTCTCCCAGTCGTGAGCCCAGGAGCCCTGGCTGTGGGGACCCTCTGTGCTGGGTGGGTCCCGCGATGAAGAGAAGGAGGAGGAGGAGGAGAGCTTGGCCCAGTTCTGCTTTTTGGCCACCGTGATTTGAGTCCCCCGTTTGCTGGCGTCCTCCGCAGGGCCCGCCGGGCGAGGCTCAGTCTGAACCGCCAAAGATGATGATGACGATGAGGAGCTTTGTAAAAAGTCTGTTTTCCCGGGGATATCTAGGAGGGGAAAGACAGATGACCTCGATTACATGTGCATTGTCATCCATTATCAATTGGTTTTTTAAACTGGAGAATTCTGGGATACACAGCCAGACATGTATTTTTTTCAAAGAAAGAGGAAATGTTTATTCCTCTCCAGTGAGGCATGCCGAAGGAGACAAGACAGAAGGAAAATAAAAACAGGGAGGGAGGGAGAGACCAAAGACAGAGAAGGAGGGGGAGAGAGAGAATGAGAGGGGGGATGCGAGAGGGGAAATGGAAGGGGGATGCAGAGGCAGGGAGAGAGGGAGAGAAGGGGGGTGAAAGAGAGAGCAAGGCATAAAGAAAGAGGGTGAAAGGGAAGGGGGAAAAAGAGGGGAGAACAGGAGAGAGGAGAGAAGAGGGTGAGAGAAAGAAATGTAGAGGGGGGCTGGGGGCTATAATATTTAGCGGTTTGTTTAATAAGCCTCTTGCTCTCTGACATCCTGCACATCTGGGGCCCCCTCTCATCCCCCCCCCCCCCTCATCCTCCTCTTCCCCCCCTCTCGTGTTCCTGCATGTGACTCCCAGCGAACAGCAGATCCGTCCCACCAACGCATGCAATGAATAGCCGCTCTGTCCGTGCGTCCGTCCATCGGTCTGCCTGCCTATAATCGATTTACACACGTCTGCACACTGTGCATTTCTCCTGTCCATCTGTCTGTCCGTCTGCGTGCGGAGAGGCGGAGTGTGCCAGCTTCGGCGGTTTATACAACAGCTTCCCTGAACCCGGACGCCAACAGCAGAGCTTAAGAACAACAGCTGCGGACAGACCACAAACGCAGGGAACACCCTGACAAATGAATCCTCCCTCCTTGGAGCGATGCTCTCAGATTCTTAGGGGTGTTCTCCCTGCTTAGGCGACGCCAGGGCCAGTTACAGTCAGATACGGATACAGTCGGCACCAGCTCAGAGAACAGTCACGATTGTGACAGCAGCACTGTAATATGAACACATGCATCAGCTGGGTACACCACTCAGGAACCCCAACAGTGAACATACACCATGCGGAATACATGCTTTAGCATAACATACGCCATTTAGCAGACGGTGTTATCCTTACAGTAGCGAATGCATACACTATGTGGTCCCAATGGGACTCGAACCCACAACCTAAGCGTTGTCAGCACCATGCTCTACCTGTCGAGCCACGCGGAAAGTTACCGGATTACATACCAAAGTTAACGATGATTGTTCCTGCCATGTATTAATACACATATTGTAAGTCGCTCTGGATAAGAGCGTCTGCTAAATGCTTAAAATGTAAAAATGTAAATGTACCTGGCATAAAAGGCACCTGCTACAAGAATCAAAGAAAACAAAAAGAGCAACACAACAAGAATCCACCAAGAGCTCATTATAAATGAAACGGTATACATTTTTACATATTATATTATCCATGTTCATGTATACTGGATTTATGCAGGATGTTCACTGGGGAAATTCAGACTTAAGAACCTTGCGTAAGGGTACGACGGCAGTGAACCACCAGGGAATAAATCCTGCCCCCTTGCCCTCACAAGCCCAGCTTGTTAACCGGAGTGCCCCACACTGCAGTGCCACGGCGTTCACACGGCCTTCACGCGGCCTTCACGCGGCCTTCACGCGGCCTTCACACGGCCTTCACGCGGCCTTCACACGGCCTTCACACGGCCTTCACACGGCGCTCACACGGCCTTCACACGGCCTTCACACGGCCTTCACACGGCCTTCACACACACGGCCTTCACACGGCCTTCACACGGCCTTCACACGGCCTTCACACGGCCTTCACACGGCGCTCACACGGCCTTCACACGGCCTTCACGCGGCCTTCACGCGGCCTTCACGCGGCCTTCACACGGCGCTCACACGGCCTTCACACGGCCTTCACGCGGCCTTCACACGGCCTTCACGCGGCCTTCACACGGCCTTCACACGGCCTTCACACGGCCTTCACGCGGCCTTCACGCGGCCTTCACGCGGCCTTCACACGCCTTCACACGCGCTCACACGGCGCTCACACGGCCTTCACACGGCCTTCACGGCCTTCACGGCCTTCACACACGCCTTCACACGGCCTTCACACGGCCTTCACACGGCCTTCACACGGCCTTCACACGGCCTTCACACGGCCTTCACACGGCCTTCACGCGGCCTTCACACGGCCTTCACGCGGCCTTCACACGGCGTTCACACGGCCTTCACGCGGCCTTCACGCGGCCTTCACACGGCCTTCACGCGGCCTTCACACGGCCTTCACACGGCCTTCACACGGCCTTCACGCGGCCTTCACACGGCCTTCACGCGGCCTTCACGCGGCCTTCACACGGCCTTCACACGGCCTTCACACGGCCTTCACACGGCCTTCACACGCTCACACAGCCTTCACGGCGCTCACACGCGCGTGTACATGGCCCACGTCGTGCGGCCTTACTTCACAGGGCACTGTGACACACTCCACAGCGTACAACCCCAAACACTGGCGCAGCACGACAGCAGCAAACATTAAAACGGCATCTCTGCTCCCGGCCAGTGACACAAGAGCACGGCCTTCGCAATATGCTAGATCCCAGCTGTACTTCCACAACAGGAAATACAGCGTTACCGTCTGTTCACTGCAGACAACTTCCTGCCAAGGGAAGACGGGGGGGGCATTAATCTGCCCTTATATGAGAGTCTGTAATGTTAATCAGGCAAAAAAAAAACGGTTCTGCTACTTTCGCGTCAAAGCTGCCAAGCTCCACTCTGGCAGATGCGCATTGTTAAGATGCTTCTGGAAGCGAGAGAGGAAGAAGGGAGGGTCAAAGACAGATGGACAGAAAGACAGCGGGAGAACAACAGGCTAATTCTGCGCGGGCTCTCGGGACCCTGGCCTGATGACAATGACCGCTCTGTGCTCCAGTCCTGTCCACAGCTGGAGACGGGGAGGGAGGGGGAGGGAGGGGACAGGGGAAATAGGCACACTTCACCCCATTCACTATTCATTACAGCACCCAGAAACACACACATACGCCCACATTTACACACACACACACCTATAACTACACAAAACACACACACACACACCTATAACTACACACAGACACACATATACACCCAGAAACACACACACACACACACACACACCTATAACTACACACAAACACACACACACACACACACACACACACACACACACACATACACACACATAAACACCCACAAACAAACACACACACACACACACACAAACCCTGGGCTCAATTGCACAAACGTCTCTCCCCTCTTTTAATCTTCTGAAACACACACATGCAATGGTTTTATTTCTGAGGCAGACTGTGTGTGTCTTCATGTGTTTGTGTGTGTGCGTATGTGTCTGTAGGCATGTGCGTGCGTGTGTGTGTGTGGGCCTGTTCATTTACTGCAAATGGAAAACATACCTGAATGCATCTACATCTCTTTGATTTCGCATGCTTTGATTTCTATGGTAGTCTTCATCTCAAATTAAAATTAATAAAGTATGTAATTGCGCCTCAATTTCCATGACAGTTGAGTCTCAAAATACGACATTAAAAATGTCAATTTTCCATTTAAAACATGATTTCTTTGTGTTTACAATACTTTTTTTCCATTTTCTCTTTCTGCTTTTCCCCCCAATTTTCTCCCAATTTAGTAGCCAACTATTCCCTCACTTTCATGTCAATTATCCCTCGGTGACATTCAGAGCATGCGCTGAGCGTAGTCCTGAAAACTCCAGTCACCGTGACCCCGGTATGCACACAGGGCCACTCCTATAAGCAGCGAGCTCGTATCAGCTTCCCTCCCCCCATCCTGGGGCGGGCAGCCAATTTCCGTCCCCTGGTGGCACTCCCGGCCAGAGCCAAAACTGGCGCGACCTGGTGGAATTTAACCCTGGTCGCAGTGGGCAGCGTCGGACGTTCACCCCCCCCCACCCCCGATACACCACCCGGGGTCCCCCATGTTTACAATACTTTAACTGCACTTTGATTGACATGGGAAAATATAGTCTTAACCACACACGCTGAGTCAGTCAGTAAGCACACCCACTGTTTAGATTGGTGTGTGACATCATATAGCCCTTGGACTTTGACTTCTTCACCAGTTATGTGTCATCATCCCATTTGTCCCTCTAGTCTCCCTTTCACTAAAATCGGCTGTGTGCTTCACTCAAATGTCTCCAAGGTTCTTCCTGTCGCCCGCAAACACACGTGCCAAAATCCCCGCACAGCCCATCTGACCAAAGCCATCTCTGAAACCCATTAAAATAATTAAAGATTTATTAAATAAATCTCCACCAGGAATTAAGCTGGCTCATCTTGCTGGAAAGACTACATTTTCCACTCAGACTCAAACGGCATTGCATTTCAAAAAGTCCCCTCTCGCATCTAATGGAACAACAATAAAAAAATAAAAATAAATAAGAACTTAAATGCTTTGGGCAGATCTGTGGTCAAATAGAACTTATATATATATTTTAAATAGTCTTCCTCTGAGACACACACATTTCCCAGAAAGCATTTTTGCCAACCACAGTATAAGACAACATTACTACTTCCTTATAAGTCATTCAAAATATTGTTCTTCATTTCCACTAGTCTCCCTCTTCCCCTCTACTCATCACCCCTCTCTCTCCACTCTCTTCCTTGTCTCTCTTGCTCTCTCTTCTCCATCTTCTGCTTGGCCTCCTCATCTATATCCTCCATTTAGCCTCTCTTTGCCCCCCCTCCCCCTTCTAGTGAATGCATACATTTTCTCTCTCTGTTTCCCTCTGTCCCACAACCGGTCTCTCTCCATGCTCTACCTCTGAGCCTCAGAGAACCACAGCCTCCTCTCTCGGTCTCCATTCTCGGTCTCTCTCTGTCTCTCTCTGTCTCTCTCTGTCTCTCTCTGTCTCTCTCTGTCTCTCTCTGTCTCTCTCTGTCTCTCTCTGTCTCTGTGCCTCTAACGCCTACAGTTCTCGCTGGTGGCCATGCTTGCTCTGAACACTGAACTGAGGTCAGTAACAATAACAGTCTTGATTATGTCTGCGATTATCTCACGGGCCATCTACCCTCCTCCAAAGGGACTTTTCCCCAAATTACAGGAACATTGTGCTTAGCTGATCTACAGATAGGGGACTCCCAAACTTTACATTATGTTGACACTGGTTTTTTTTCTTCTTTTCCCCAATGCTCAAAACGGCCCCAGTCATGGGGGAAAATTCCAGACTTTTTGCTCTTTCATTCTGTGCTCAGATTTTTTGTACTGCTTGCAATTTGACACGGACAGGAGAACCACAGCCCAATGCTAAGCCATTTCTACAAAGTGTGTGCTGGAACCGTCCTTTATCCTTTTGACCACACACAACATTTTATTAATGCTTTCTCCACACTTAACTAATTAATAACAGAAGAGTGTCTCATATATATATATATATATATATATGAAATCACTAACAGCAAGGAACCATGTACACATTGTAATCCCAATGCCGAAATACCAGAATATGTTCAGTACGATTGTGGATACTGTAAGTCCAGAGCTAGCTGCTTGGTGCACTCACCTGAAAAATAAATACTTGCAATGACACTATAGATAAAACCCCAATAAGAGAGCTGAAATCCCAGGCAAGACCCTGTAGATTTGTTTGGCAAGTTCCACTGGATATTCATCCATCTGTCCCTTCCGAACACTCCCTGATAGACCAGCACTGTTCCCTGACTTTAGAATAAAAAAAGAGACTTCTCCAGGGCAGCTTACAGGAAGCAGAGGAAAGGGAAGTTGTAAAAAAAATTAGAAATAAAAATACTTTCGACGGAAATACAGGAAGCAAAAGAGCACGGAAGGACATTTGTGTCACCCCAGTGGTTACACAATGTGTGTCAATATTTATTTTCTCTTTTTTGGCCATCTAATATATTATTAAGGGCCTGGGATTCTTTCTAAACTCAGTTTAGGCCTTCTTGTTTTATTAAATTCGAGCCTCATTGTAGGCAATTAACTTGTAAGGCACAGGGACTTCGATCGTAATAACCAACTTCCTGTTCTTGTTCCTCTTAGAGGGGGCAAACGATGCAAGTCAAGTTATGGGCTGTTTAAAGACAGGAGAGAGATTGGATGCACAGATAAAACGCTGATTGCAGAAGCTAAATCACAAAAACACACGCGCACGGAACAGCCACGCATGGCAACAGTCTTCAGATCGTATTCGTGTGTGAGGTTCGAGGATTTTTCGTCGACACGTCTTACTGTCCCGCCAGTGACACCGACATGAATATGTGGGTGAGATAGAAAGAGGCTGATCAGCACAGCAAAACAGGGAGGGCAAGAGAGAGAGAGCGAGAGAGCGAGGGAGAGAGAAAGAGGTCTCTGTTGTCCTGCCCTCATGTGGTTCACAGATGGAGAGAGATAAAGAACCCTATTGACAGTTACTGGTAGAGCCACAGATCACACGCACAGTCCCACCACACACACACACACACACACACACACACACACACACACACAACAGAGTTTCATCAGGAGGTCAAACACACAGACCCTGGACACAGGAAGCTACAACTCAATTCTGATCCTGCTACTGAACACTACGCACAGTGTGGACACACACATACGTACACACATACAGAGGGAAAAAATTTGGATTTTATTGTATATTAGAACATAAGCTAAAAAAAGAGAATGAGGTTTCATGAAACCCATAATGGGTGGAGCTACAAAGAGATGTAAATTACTGACTTGTTTAAATGAACGATTGGTTCAGATCAATGTGCCACTAACAGATTATGGTAGCGATGTATATTTCATGACACCTCGTTCTCCCAGCACTTTAGTGCTTAATTTAAGACATTAATTGGCTAAGCAGTCCACAACACCACGTTTCTAAGGTCTAAATTGGCTGCTGATAGAAAGGAACGCACAAAAAAACCTCAGATACCGCAGCCTCCCAGGGTGAGTTTGACACCCCTGTTTTAGGTCAACAAGAGACGGCTGAGCAAGTGAGAAAGACGTCACATGCTGTTCTTTTTTCTTAAGTACGCGCAAAGCCACTGAAAGTGACTATTTTTTCTTAAGTATGCACAGAGTCTTCAGTGGCTGTAACACCTGCAAGTACCAGACGGGTGAAGCAGCCATAACTAAAATCTGTGGTAGATCAGATTTACACAGCTGTTTGTAGTTGATACGCACCTCATAACTGATTTTCTATCACACTCTTTTCCATCCCTCTCAGAGCTCACGCACATGTGGACACACATACATGAGTGCGTGCGCACACACACACACACACACACACACACACACACACACACACACACACACACACACACACACACAGCCCCAAGTACATGACCCAGTCTGCTAGCTACTTCCCCTATTTTTCACATAACCGTGAGGGAAGAGGGGGTGGTAGGATAGGCGGAGGGGGAGGCTAAAAGAAGGAAGGAATGAAAAAGAAAAGAGAGAGGGAGGAGTAAGAGGGGAAACGCAGATTGATGTGGAGGAGGGCAAGGGATAGCCAGGAATGAGAAATACGAAATGAGAGGAAGAGAAATCGAACGAAACAAAGGAGAAAGCCACGGCCACCTTTTCCCACAGAACCAGTGCAAGCAGAAGAGGCCCTCGCACTGCAACACTACGCAGCAGGGACTCCTTCGCTTCGGAAAGAAGAAGGAAAAAGGTGAGGAAGAAGGAGGAGAAGAAGGAGGAGAAGTAGTGTGGGAAAAGGTTCAGTCAGTTCAAAAGGCAGTGTGTTGTAACCTTAGGAGACGGGGTCACTGTCTGCCGGGGCTGGGCCTGACCAAAATGGGAGACAGGGGAGTGTGAACAGCTATTCCAGCCAGTGGGGATATCAGTGTCCATAACAAACTCGCACTGGGGAATGCACTGGGTCCTCCACAGTCCCATGAGCACCCAGTGCTCCTGACCTTGCATGCCGAGGACTGACCCACCAATCTCTGTGAAGCAGATCAATGGATGGGGCCAGTGCTAAGTAATTCCAGCCCTCCGCAGAAGAACTGCTCCTCACTCGCGTCTATCGCCAATCACAGGTGTAGACAAGACCGCAGTCCCAAGCACTGACCCAGGACCAGTCTCAGCTGCTTCCTCTTCTTTCTTTCTTTTTCTTTAAGGCACAAAATTGCTTGGAGTTTAGGCTTGTGGTTGGGCCAGCTGATCCTGACTCACTGCTTGGGGGCTTTTGTGAACTCCTGCAATCTCTGTTGGCTTTGGATTGTCAGATGTTAGGGGAGTGGTGGGCAGAAGGTGCAAAACAGCAAAAAGGTACTGGAGTTCACACTGTAATGCAAGTCTAACTGGCATGGCTTAAAATTCTCTACTTGAGTGAGGAGCTAAAACATAATTATACTTTCAGAACCCTTTTTTTTCCCAAGCAAAAGTGCTCTTATATCAAATACTGAGGCGAAGGCTTAAGCCAAATATGTAGCCTAGAGATTCAAGTAAATCTCTACAAACAAATGCAGAAAATGACACATGTAGATTGCCAGGGGCTGAAGAGGTTTAAGTGAATATCCATAAATCCGAAGAGAACCCAAAAGACTTCAAAAATATATAAAGTAACCCAAAGAGAGAGAGAGGCCTGTGCAGGCCCCTTGGTGACAAAACGTTAGAAACATGAACAGAGAAGAGAAAAAAAGCGAGCACAGTAGCGTTCGTTCAGCGAGCACAGTACGCCACACAACCCGGTTTGTCATGAGCAACCGCGTCAATAAAAGCCCCCTTTTTTCCCCCCAAATGACCGCACACACAGCAGTGCCCACTCCAGGTCTAAAGTGCCGTCATCCAACCACCCAAACGGTCTGGCTAGGCGTAATTTACGAGGCAAACGGAGTTCGTGATATGCTTTGGGCACACAAAGTGTTTCATTCATGTTTCAAAAAGTGTTGGGGGAAATCTACATGCTACTTACTGGTGGCTTGGAGGATTTTGAGTCCTATGAGTGTGGAGAGAGTAGACCTGGCCATTGCTCCCAGTGCCACCCCTACTCAAACCCTGCTAACCCAAACTAAATGGACACCACTGTACTCCAATGTTGACATGGGACGCCAGGGCCGATCGAGACCCGGAGCCCAAGTAATCGGTGAAAGCCCCTCCCCGTTCGAGCTGGCTCTTGGATGGTTGAATTACGTAACAGGCGCATATTTGCAGACAAACGCGTCGCGAGCTCTCTTTGCCAACATAACGGTACCCCTGTCTACTCCACCGATCCCTTCGTCCCGTGCTGTTTTAAACCATGATTGCCTACCCTCCGTTTCACGTGAAACCCCAAATGGAATCCACGAACGCATTAATGAAGTTAGCTTTGGCCGCAGGATGGGCACACCGTGCACGGGAAAGTTGTCTCTCTCTCTCGATTGCGACACAAGTTTAAATAAATACAACATGTTTTAGATGGCCAACCTTGACGTAGCCTGTCCCGAAGTCAAATCATTAACAACCAAAGACGGCAGCAATGCAACGTTGAGAACTACGCAATGTTCAAAACGAGAAGATTAGACAAAGACGTTTGCCCAGACGAAGCGTACAAGATAAATGTTGAGTTTCTGAACAGTAAGCGTGGTGAGGGAAAAAATGGTCCAGACGGGATATAGACTAGACAGTATTCAGTAAAAGCACAAAACACACGAAAAACGTAATCAACGTATATGTAGCTAGCAACATTCCTCCTTCGTTTACAATGATCTGATATTTACATTTTTATAACAGATACCAAACTATAAACTCTACTGATTTGCACGACGGACGATTAAAACAACTAGTAGCAAGCCACATACGATCCCTTACAAGAACGAAATGATAAGTTCTTCTTACCCCCCAGTTTTGGATCTGTTTTCCTACGGAATTTCTCCTTGCCCCGGAGCCGAGAGAAAGTCCTTCTCAGTAAAGGTTCAGCCATGACTGTAACCCCCCGAATCCTACTCGTTCGCGTAGATAGGGGATGGAAAACGGAGCGTTATCCCCCAAAAACTATACGAGCTCAAACATCCCCTGTCCTCGCATTCACTGGGTCCAGCTCCGTCGGGAAAAGACCGACTCCGTGCGCCTCCATCGCTACGGACCTTGCTGTGACTTCCCAGTCTGCCCTGGTCCTTTGGCCAAATTTCACAGGAAACAAATTCCTGGGATTCTTTCCCAAACTTTTTTTTAACCTCCTCCAAGCCGAGAAGAGGGGTCGAGGAACAATAAGCGCTCATGGGAATTGTAGTTCTGGATTCCTCTCAGACCGAGCTTTCAAGTCTATATATAGTCATAACAACGATAATATTGACGCACGCAATTTTCTTAAAGACGAACTGTAATTATGTGTCTGCAATATTCTCATATAATTCCCTTCACATGGAATCGAAAGCGTGGAACAAATGGTTGCCTAGTATTCCCAAACAAACAATATATTTGGGAGAATTTCATGGAACAAATTTTACATATCCATTTGTTTGCCTGGATATTTGATTGATATAATTCAGCTCACATGCAGGGTACAAAAGCAGAGACTGACCAGGATTTGAACCTTCGGCCACATTAATCAATCAATAATATGGATTATTAATCAATTTGGAACTTAAATATCAATACAAAGCTTTTCCAAAACCCTACTTAGCCGGAAACGATGTTACCTGGACATGTATTATTATGTGGCCTCGTTCAGGAGTATTGTACATCAGCGTCTGACCTGCTTTGTCACACTGGAGGCAAAACTGTAACTCGTAAGTGTTCCTGGAATTAGCCCAGATGTCTGGCCCACCCTCTACCCTCTACAATAATGAGCACAACTGTTAATATGATTATTATTAGTGTCGTTTCTGCATGCAATAGACATTTGTTTTCTGAATGGGATTTGATTGATGGGCGGCAGTGTTAGCATAATGGTTAAGGAACTGGGCTTGTTCCTTAACGCAAAAGGTTGCAGGTTCGATCCCAGGTGGGGCACTGCCGTTGTACCCTTAAGCAAGGTACTTAACCTGCATTACTTCAGTAAAATATCCAGCTGTATAAATGGATTGTATGTAAAGAAATGTAAACTGTGTAAGTCGCTCTGGATAAGAGCGTCTGCTAAATGCCTGTAATGTAATGTAATGTAATGTAATGGTTTCAGTGACGTTTCTGGGAGCATGAGGTCACCTGACTGGTCCCCTTGTGGAGAGGCAGGTGTAGAATATAAACCAGAACATTATTATCACCGACGGCAACAATCACATCGCTCAGCATCTCCGCTGACTATAAATACATCCTTCTGTTTCCACTCAGTCTGATTGACACCCCCCCCCCCCATATTTTACTCTTCTCTATTGGCCCAAAATAGGCTGTGTTCGGGGGTGTGAGATAAGTCCAAGGAAATACGGCCAAAAGCAAAACATGCAGCCCTGCCAATAATAAGAGGCACTGCGCAGGGCTGGGGAAACAAAGGCTGATAGGAGTGCTGTGAGATATTTGCTGTGTGTGATATAGAATGTGTGTGTTATGCAGTATGTGTGTGTGTGTGCATGCGTGTGTGCTATACAGTATATGTGTGTGTGTGTGTGTGTGTGTGTGTGTGTGTGTGTGTGCACCAAGGCCGTAACCATGGAGTCAACATTGGGGGGACACAAAAAAAAAAAAAAAATCAGCTAGGCTATATATTGGGGGACATTTTGAGCATATCTGTGATGTGCACTATATTTCGGCCTTGGTGTGCACTATACAGTTTGTGTGTGTGTGTGCTATACAGTATGTGTGTGTGTGTGTGTGTGTGTGTGTGTGTGTGTGTGTGTGTGTGCTATACAGTGTGTGTGTGTGCGCACAATACAGTGTGTATATATGTGTGTGTGCTATACAGTGTTTGTGTTATAGCCTACAGTATGTGCATGTGTGCGCACAATATGTGTGTGTATGTGTGTGTGCATTGTACTGTGTGTGTATGTGAGAGAGAGTGTGCACTATACAATGTGTATGTGTTTGCTACACTGTGTATGTGTACACTATACCATTGTGTCTAATACACTTCCAATTGTAATTGTCACTTAAATCCAATCATATCATTGCCTTTACCATGATTATAAGAGAACTGTATTTGTACCCATTACATTGTTTCTTCTTTACCAAAGACGTGACAGCATCCTTTGCGGTTTTTGCTTTTCTTTAACACACAAATACAGCTGTTCATACTAAAAACTTGCTTTAAAAAAAAAACCTTTAAGATTAGAAATTATTTATCAAATATGGGTAGTCAGAATACTCTCTTGTTACAGTCATACAAGGTGTGTATGCCCACAGGCCCATGTAATACACAGTCCACAGTCTCCCCATCGATAGGATGTAGGCCGCCATTGTAAATAAGAACTTGTTCTTAATGGCTTGCCTGGTTAAATAAAGGTTAAATAAATAAATAAATATCTGCCGTCCCTATGCGATTGCCGTCCAAAGGGCCCGGTCTGTGAGCGGCTCCTCAGTCTACGGAGTTAAGTAGGCCTAGTCTGCCCCCGCTGCGATGGAACACAGCCTGGCGCACGCCTCTGTCCATTATGAGACGTTACGTAGCGACCTCAACTGGTGCGACGGCGATAACAGCCCCACTAGCTGCTCTATGAGGTAGATAGCGAAATTGAGAACATCGAAAAGAAGGGGGAAACGGCATTTGGGAATGATCACAGTCGGCAATTTGCATTATATTTTAATTTTATGTCAGGGCATCTCTGCCTCGAGAGGATTTCATTGGCATGTTTTAGAGTTGCTAAATCAAATACAGAGTAGGCCCACAGTACAGAATACCTGCTGTCTGCAGGTGGAGCTACAGACGTTCTGGGCTGTGAGAATGCAACGTGTAAAGGAACACATCCTATGAACACATTTCTGATTATCGTAATATGTTTTACTTCACTGTTGCATATGGACAGCTTTCGAAAGTTTCCGGTTAATTGCAGAACCGTTTGGCTTTCACAGCAGCTTTAAAATAGCAGTGTACTGTTGCCGCCAGCAGAGTTGTTTTCCGATAATAACCACAAACTATTGACACGACTAACTGCCAACCTGTCAGCATAGACGATAAAGGAAAGGTGCATAAATCAGACCTTTTTTAAATCAAATTAAGTAGAAAGTAGCCATGCTAACTCTGTGCAAAGGCACTACACCAGTATGTGTCAAATATAACACGATTTCTATTTTTTTAATTAAAAGTCAAGGGTTTAATACTAGCATTTGTTTCCAGGAAGTAGCCAAATATTCAGTGGCCCCATGTAGTTGTGGCGATATAAATAATCAGAGTTAAATTGGTTTGTGTGATTTGGGGAATTTTATTTTGCGAGATTTTGCAGAATGTTTACAAGATAGCTAGCTCTGCTAACACTCATGATGTCACTAACGTTACTGGTTGCTGACGTTACCTAACCTATACAGCCCCTGGCCATCTAACTATTTTCTGCATACTTTTTTACACACTATTAGGCGGACTAAAGCGAATACCAGAGCTTTTCGAGAAAGTCGAAGTGTACTTACTGGAGTCTTGGAAGCAATGCCAACTCTGAAAAGAAAGAAAACATCAGTTGCTGGTAGTGTTTACTTATGTTAATGTGTAGGCGTGCACGCTTTGCATTAATTATTCAAAACGTACTTCCCCTTCACGGAACTTGCACAGCCCTTTCTCAGCTCAGGTCAGATGTTTAATTTAAATAGACGCACTCAATAATACCCAATTGGGGAAGTGGAAGTAGGCTACACTTCAGAGAGCTGCGGGGTGAAGTAGTGAAACCGGTTATTTCGAGGGATGTCAACACATGAATCATTTCTGCGGGTTGAGAAGGGTAGGAAGCGATTTGTCATGAAATAAATCGTCCACGGCGCCTTTCTTTCTTAAAATAAGAACCTTTTTCATCGACTGAACAACCCCCTATCCCCGCGCTACCAAGCAGGTGAGTTACTGTTTTAAGGACAGATAAAACAGACAATTATTCTCAACAACAAAAAACACGTTGGGAGTGGAGATTTTGGGTGGCATTATTTAGTTATATACTTATGTTCAAGATTGTAGGACTTCTGGCCTCCCGCGTGATCTAGTGGTTTCGGTGGTGGTTCGATCTTGCCGGAGCGTCACTGGGACGGCAATTGGCTGTCCGCCCCTGGAAGGTGCTGTCTCGGAGGAGGCAACGCTTGGGAGAAGTGTAGGGTTGTGTTCGAAACCGTTCCCTATTCCCTAAATAGTGCACTCTATACAATTTTTTTGACGCAAATTACGTTCAGTGTAGTGTCCGAAAACAGTTTAATCGTTCACTACACGGAACACTACATAGGGAATAGGGAATGAGTGAACGAGTGAACGGTTTCGAACACAGCCTAGGACTTCTGTGGATAAGCCAAATGATTGTACATAATGGATAAGCCGAATGATTGTACATGGATGTCTTATTTAGATGGCTTTTGCTTGGCAAGTAGTAAATATGTTATATTTGAAGGGTCTGTTATAGGAATAAAACATTGTTTTGGACAAAACTTTACTTTTTTTCGACTCTTTCACAAATTCGAAATGTACCCGCAATTATATAATCACCCATATGTATTATTGAAAAACATTTTTTTTTAAAATGACAACTCACTGGATTACTGAATCCCCCCTAATCTATTGTTTTCCTGTCTGACCTTTGACCCCTTGTATCCCTCCCCCAAGCAGGATGGCGTTCAAGCTGGATGGAGTTTTGGGGCGTCTCCTGGGCCTCCTGCCCCCCGTCTCCTCCTGGCGAGAGCTCCTCCAGCTGTCCTTCCTGGTCCTGGCCCTCGCCCTACTATACCGCATCACCCGTCTACTCTGGGGCCACGCCCGCAATGCCCGCCGCCTGCAGTGCTTCGCCCTGCCCCCCAGGCGCAACTGGCTGCTGGGCCACCTGGGATTGGTGAGCAACTGGGTTTTGGTGGTGCCTGGGCACTGACTACCCAGAAAAGGAAATCCATTTTCATGTCATCTGATGCAATTGTAGCAAAGTTCAGTCTTGGCATGTGAACGTCCGCTACCGAATGTGGCATCACCCCTGGGGAAAACACAGAGAGTGCGTGTAGCGGATGGGCTCACGTGAGCGCCCGCTGCAGAGTGACGTGGATAAGAGTGCGATTAGTTCCCGGAGTTAGGGACTTGAGTCTTTAGCTCGGCGAGCTTAATCGCTCTCTTGTCGCGTCAGAGATCCCTCGGTTCGAAACTCGCTGCGGGCAGAACCAAAACCGTCACACGTGATTACCTTGGTCTTTAGCTGAGTGGGCTAATCCTATCTCTTGTTGCGGGGCCATTGTGTGTATGATACTTCATGTCAACGTGCAAGGTATTCATAATACAGGAGGGCACAATAAAGCATAGAACTTTGAATTGTGGGTAAACTTCTGGTGCTAAACTAATGCATTTTAACTACGCAAAACTGTTTTCATGAAACTGCATTATCGTGTGTCGTAAAGGAAACTCGTATTATTAATGTGAATATGATTCATGTTGTCTTGTGCGTGTGCATCACGATTGCAAATGCAGCATACTGTGCATCCGCTGTCTGGCTTGGAGACGGGGCACTGGGTGTTTTATCTTTGATCTGTGATCGTGATTAGCCCAGCTCAGCTATTTTGTCATAGTGTTATAAAATTGCCACTGCTCACTCTTGCAGTGAATAGGCTATGCATTTCTGTTGTTTCTAGGTTTGTTGAACCCCTGGTTTACTGTGCACTGTGCCAGAAAATAATAGCCACGGTCAATGTTCAGTTTAGCCAGAAAACACTTGTTTATCTGCTTTGGTAAGCAGAGAGTTTATATTCAGGCTGTAGAAGCAAGACTTGGGGGACTGTCTATGCCAAGTCATGGCCGTGGTACACTTCCTGACAAACAATCTTCTACGATTCTACAAGCCACCTCGCCCACACACGTCTTAGATGGCTAATCTCAAGGCAGACCAAAAATAAATGACTCACAGCTAGCAATTTCACACAGAATGGTCGCTTACTTTACAGCATATGTATTGATTGGATACCCCTCAATGTTCCCTGATTGGCTGGCCTAAGCGTTGGGAGAAAGTGGCTCTGTGATGAGAAATGCAATGGGAATGTGAAAGAGAGCCCTGCCTGCTTTCTGGTTTGCAATTAATGATTGTCCCATTATGGTAGCTCAGGGCCCAGTAAATAAAGGGGTTTTCTGGGGATTGCAGCTGGATATTAACTGAAGCAATTCAGGATAAGTACCTTGCTCAAGGGTACAACGGCAGTGTCCCACCTGGGGATTGAACCAGCAACCTTAACGTTACAAGCCCAGTTCCCTAACCATTATACCACACTGTCTGCCTGCATATATGGGTCTTCAGGGAGGACTTCCCCCTACTGTCCCACCAGCACCACTGCCAGCAGAGGCCTAGTCTTACCAGTGGGTCACCCATCCGATGACTAAGCCCAGCCCTGCTTCAGCCATCAGACAGGGGGGGGGAAGTCACAGGGTGCTCACGCCTGCCTGCTGACCGGGCCAGTGTGTTGTGTTACAACTGTCCCTCTTCCTGTTGTGTCATCTGCATGTGTGGGTGGAGAAATTCAGCAGTGTTGTACAATGGCCTTGCATGCCTTCCATACCAACAGGCATTTTTTAAATGTTTTTTTAATGAGTAAATACAGTGGCATTCCATTACTATTGTCATGTCCTCCGCTGCCCCCCCAGTCCCCACAGACTGTGCGATTGCTCAGCTTTGAGCGCTTTAGAGCCCCCCACTTGCTCCATTCAGTAGACTCCCAGGCCCAACCCATGGACCCATCCCAAAAGCACGTCAGCCGGGGACATTGTGGTGCGGAAGCATGTCATAAATGAATCACTGTTGATGAACTTTGATTTGGGAGTGCTGGGATTTTCACAGTGAACTTGAGTCTGCTTTGAATCACAAATAAATGATAAAAAATACAAATTTTACTAACCTTTTCCTTCCCAGTGTTGCAGGTATGGTATGCAGCTGCCAACAACGATGTCTATCGCTGTATTACTGCGCTGATCTCTTGTGCGAACTATGATTGTTCCTACCATGTATTAATGCACATCTTGTAAGTTGCTCTGCTAAATGTAAATCAAGAATACAAATCATTTATAAAATAAAATAATTATTATTTAAGTCGATTCGATTTAAATAGATTAGATTACTCCTTTTTCTGCCAACAGATATGACGCAGCTTTAATTTTTAGTAATATTTATTTTATTTTTTAAATGTTTCATAATTAGCAATAATAAAAGTAAAATAATAAAACTGCTCAGATTGCTTTAGAGAAATTAAAAGAAAAGGTAAAACAAAAATGGTAAAACATGGACAAACAGGACCTGACCTTTGAAAGCGCATTTGAAAGTATTAAAATAGGATAAAAGGGATTGAAAATAATAAATGCAATTGAAATAAATGAGTAGAATAACATGCAATTTAATTGAAATGCAACTACACAGCGGCAACACAATTAAAAGCAAGAATGTAAAGAATAGTTTTTAAAGGGTATTTAAAATGAAGACCCAGATTCTGCTACTCTGATCTGTTCAGGAGGCCAAGGTGCCTTTTACGTTGGACTAAGGAACGTATCGGGTTAAACGCAGGGGTGTCCAAACTTTTTCCATTGAGGGCCAAATACAGAAAAATATACGGAAGGCTGGGCCACTATTGGGGGTGCTACGCGAAGAAAGCTGAGACCAGTTCGTTTATTTCGCGGAGTTTTTTCGTTTATTTCTGTCGACGGGGGTGGGGGCTACGCGAAAAAACCTGAGAGCAGTCGCGGAGTTTTCAATGAATACGGGTGGCTCCACTAGTGGTGAAACTAAGAATTACAACTCAGTCAAGTGCAAGTTTCATGCGCGGGCCATATTCCTTATATATTGGAATTAAAAATGGACCGCGGGCCGCAGTTGGCCCGCGGGCCGTAGTTTGGACACCCCTGGGTTAAAGGATCAGTAATATAATCAGGAATGTAATGTGTCTTGCTTTGAAGGTGACGATTACAATCTTTAAATCAATTCTAAAAGCTACTGGAAGTTGCAGTGCTCAGCGGCCAGGATGGGGGGTGAGGTGAGCTCTCTTATTCATCTTAGCCGGAAGCCTAGCCGCCGAATGTACTAGCTTGTGCTAGCTGAAGACGGGAAAGCGCCTGACGGGGAAGTCACGAATTCCGGTAGTCGAGCCGTGATGAAGTGAGGGCGTGAATGACAGGAAATTACCCTCTTATCATAATGAGCAATATGTATCTAATATGCACTACGATATTTATTTTGGCATAACTTCCTTGCAGGGGAAGTAGCCACAGTTTATGAAGCTGAAGTGTATGATGCGGAGGAAATATTTATGACCGACTGAGTCCACACCATGATGCTATGGTGCCAGAATACACCTGGCAATATGACAACAATCGAACTGATTGATTCCCACGCGGTGGGAAGTAGCTGCCCTCAGGGTTTTATACTGGAAATGAAATGTAATGCATGGCGGATCAGTGTGCTTGTATTGTCCCTGCTAACACAATGGAGCGTGACGTGGTCTGATCTGGCTCAGTGTCCGACCAGGCGTGTGGGGGTGCTGAGGGGGAGCGGGAAGTCTGGGCAGGGGGGGTTTGAGGGTCCCCCCGCAATAACTTTCCACTTTAAATAATACTCGTCCTGCATTGCTATGCACTTCTGACAGGAAAAGTAACCAGACCCAATTCAGAAATATTTTCTCTCTAGATATGCCATTGTTACCTTTAGAGGAGGCCTGCCTCTTGTGTTGTAAAATAACTCGATACTGTTACCGCATAAGGTACAATGTGTGTGTTTTTGCGCGTGGCAACCTGCACTTAGAACAAGTGCCCTTACCGCCCCCTCCCCTCTGTGCCCCCTCTGTGCCCTTCTGCCCGTGTGTGACCGGTGGCCTGCCTGGTTCCTCAGATGCGGAAATTTATTTTCATTATTTCTTTTATTATTGTTCTTTTTAAAACACAGAGGAGGGGCTGCAGTCGGTGGACGAACCCAGCTGGTGGGCTGGAAATACCGCCCCTCTGTGCCCCCTCGCCCTTCTGCCCGTGTGTGACTCCTGAACACGTCTGGTTCCTGGGTCCCTTCTACACCCTGGTGCGACTCTTCCACCCCAATTACGTCAAGCCCATCCTGACAGCTTCGGGTACTCCCCCCCCCTCCCTCTCCTTCACACAGAGATCAGCTGTGTTTGTGTTTGTGTTTGTTCAGCACAACCAGCTTCATTTGGCCGGTTCCCCCACAGTTCTGAATCTCTCCTCTCTCTCTCCGTTGTCTATCTATCTGTCTGTAGCCAACATCTCCTTCAAGGATGAGCTGTTCTATGGCTTTCTGCGTCCATGGCTGGGTAAATACCACCCCCCCCATACTAATACACACAAATACACACATAGGTACACACACACACATGCACACACAAACATATACAGTGGCTACAAAGTGTGGAAAAAGTGAAGGGGCCTGAATACTTTCCGAAGCCACTGTATATATATATATACTGTATATGCATACACAGGACTGTGTTACCCAACTGAGATTTGTGCCACAGACAGGAATATGTGTGTTTGTGTTGCAGGACAGGGCTGTGTGCGTTTGTGTTGCAGGACAGGGCTGTGTGCGTTTGTGTTGCAGGACAGGAATATGTGCATTTGTGTTGCAGGACAGGGCTGTGTGCGTTTGTGTTGCAGGACAGGAATATGTGCGTTTGTGTTGCAGGACAGGAATATGTGCGTTTGTGTTGCAGGGCAGGAATATGTGCGTTTGTGTTGCAGGACAGGAATATGTGCGTTTGTGTTGCAGGGCAGGAATATGTGCGTTTGTGTTGCAGGACAGGAATATGTGCGTTTGTGTTGCAGGGCAGGAATATGTGCGTTTGTGTTGCAGGACAAGAATATGTGCGTTTGTGTTGCAGGACAGGAATGTGTGCGTTTGAGTTGCAGGACAGGAATGTGTGCATTTGTGTTGCAGGACAGGAATATGTGCGTTTGTGTTGCAGGGCAGGAATATGTGCGTTTGTGTTGCAGGACAGGAATATGTGTGTTTGTGTTGCAGGACAGGAATATGTGTGTTTGTATTGCAGGGCAGGAATATGTGCGTTTGTGTTGCAGGGCAGGAATATGTGCGTTTGTGTTGCAGGACAGGAATATGTGTGTTTGTGTTGCAGGACAGGAATATGTGTGTTTGTGTTGCAGGACAGGAATATGTGTGTTTGTGTTGCAGGACAGGAATATGTGCGTTTGTGTTGCAGGACAGGAATATGTGTGTTTGTGTTGCAGGACAGGAATATGTGTGTTTGTGTTGCAGGGCAGGAATATGTGTGTTTGTGTTGCAGGACAGGAATGTGTGTGTTTGTGTTGCAGGACAGGGTCTCCTCCTGAGTAACGGAGAGCATTGGTTTCGTCACAGACGACTCCTCACCCCAGCCTTCCACTTTGACATTCTCAAGATCTACGTGGAAATTTTCAACAAGTCTACCGACATCATGCACGTGAGTCCAGTTTGGGGCTGGGGGGGGCAGGCATGCCTGAGTTATGTGACACCAGCGTGCGGATTCAGAGGGAAGGGAAACGGCGTAACGTGCATGTCTGGAATCTGTTCAGGGAAGGAATGTGCTGCAGGAAAGACTGCCTGCCACTTTGCCAAGTGAGCACCAGGCCTTTACAACTCTGTGTGTTTAGCTTCAGGGACACCTCTAATTCTGAGTCCTAATAGGACAACGGACAGTACAGAACCACGGCACGCAACATTTATTCGCATCTTGTGTCGTTCCCAATCTCAGTTCCTCTTTTTGCCTCTGTCTCTCTCCATAAAGAACACTTTCATCAATCTTTTCTCCGTGAAAAGATTGGTGAAAGTGAAAAGATTCTTCTGCTTCTGCTTTATACATTTTTACATTTTTTTGACTTTGTTTGTTTCTCTCAGTGCTATTTAAAGAATGCACCGCATGTTCAAAGAGAATAGTGTCCCACAGAAAACCGAGAGTCCTTTCAAACAGGCAGGCTCACTTTATTTGAAGGGCCTGAAAACCACTTCAGCACCTTGCCTTTTAAAATGGCCATTATGTGCGACTACATCGTTAGCTGGATCTTGAGGGGTTAAATGCAATACTGTTTTCATTGGTTATGACTTGCTCCTGAAACAGATAGTTAAGGGCTGATCAACTGTGAAATGAATAGACAAATGTTATCTTTTCTTTTTTCTTTTATTATTCATATTGCTTTAAAAATGTACCACTTGCACAGTCTGACTGTTAAATGACACATTTTAAAGCGAAACCACTCATACATGTTGTGTTTTAATGTCTCATGAAACAGAAACTGTGTGTGTGTGTGTGTGTGTGTGTGTGTGTGTGTGTGTGTGTGTGTGTGCTTTGGATTAAAGCATCTGCTAAATGGCATAAAAAAGGCATATATAACAACTAAGATGGTCTGTTAGTCTTTTAGTTGGTCAGTTATCCTGTCAGCTTGTCTGTCAGTTGGTCAGGCAGTCTGTGGCTAAGCCTCAGGGTTTTTACACCAGCTTAGGCGCTTAAGAGTAGCATCCTTAAATTGCTCCAGGTGAGAAAGCAGCTGGCATTCCATTTATTGCAAGTGACCTGAGAGTGAGAGAGCTCGAACGATCGCTGTGAAAGCGAAACAACAGGAAAAAGGGGAACAGGGCCAATAGCCATATCACAGACATATGAAACTGTTCTGAAGTAATAAAACATTTTTAAAAATGGCTATTATTAAATCTGGTTGTAAGATTTTGGGCTGTCTCGAGACAGCTTATTGTGAGGAAGAAAAAGTGTCATAAATTCCCAGGAGCTGGGGAAGAGGAAGTGCAATCATAAACATAAACTGTGTTTGTTTCCTGTGCTGGTCCTCTGCTCTCTCTCCACTCCCCTCTTGGCCTGTCTGTTTGTTCATCTATTGGTTAGTCATTCTCTCTCTCACACACACACACACACACACACACACACACACACACAATGCATAAATATGTTGAAACACTAAAACACCAACACTGAATATTCACCCTTTCACCCACTCTAAGCAGGGGTGTGTTTCACGAAGGAAGTTCAACATAGTCAGGGTATCTTTGCGGTAGCTGGCTACACAGCACCTAACAAAGGCAACCACAACGGTGGTTATCAACTCGCTCTGTCAACCCAAGTTTTTCTGACCAAGCTATGAGCGCGTGCACGCAAAAGGGGTGGCGTTTGTAACACGGCCAATCGCATGCAACATGGGCAGATCCAGAGCACTGTTTCACGAAGCAGGATTGGTGAAGCCACAGTCGTGAGACCGAAAACCCAGGGTTAAGCCCAAAGTTAGCCCGGTAACCCACTAATTCTCCTTCGTGAGACAGGCCCCAGGTAACATAGTGTCAATCTGTGCTTATCCATGGATATTTGTAAATATGTGTGCATAGTGCTGCACCTGTGACGTGTGTGTGTGTGTGTGTGTGTGTGTGTGTGTGTGTGTTTGTGAGTGTGAGTGTGAGTGTGAGTGTGAGTGTGAGAGTGTGAGTGGAGAGTGAGAGAGTGAGAGTGTGAGTGAGTGTATTTCAGTATGTGAGTGTGTCTATGCACACACGTGACTGTTTGTGTTACTCCTTCACGCTCTCACGTCATCTGTCGTCTCTACTGCAGGCGAAGTGGCGCCGCCTGGTGGCCAAGGGGCAGGCGTGCCATGACATGTTTGAGCAGATCAGCCTGATGACCCTGGACAGCCTGCTCAAGTGCGCTTTCAGCCACGACAGCAACTGCCAGGAGTGAGTTTCCCTGCACCCATACCCATGACGGTCATGGCTAGATAGTAACCCTATTTTTCCCTATTTTGTCTTACAACCGCAAGGTTTGACTGAGTCCCCATAGTAACGACGGAAAGCGTCCAACCCTCGTTCCAGCTGTCTTACACTTAGGGTTGGGGTTGGAGTTGGAGTTGGAGTTGGAGTTAGTTCAGGGGTTGCAGTTGAAACTTTGAAACGTGGTGGAGTTGGCTCAGTTGGTAGAGAGTTGGAGTTGGAGTTGGAGTTGGGGCCACATATACTGAAAATGTAGCATTCAGTACTGTAAGTCGCTTTGGATAAAAGCGTCTGCTAAATGGCATATATATATTGTCCAGCTTGTCTTGCATGCGCAGGATCTGGGAAAAATATGGTTACTATCTAACCACGACCCACCCATGACCTGAACACACCAAACTTAGGGAAATCACAATGTTTCAGGACAATTACAAACACCCACTCTCTCTCAGAAAAAAGGTACCATGTTGTACCGATAAGCAAATAATTCTTACCCCGTAGGGTACTGAATTGTACCTTTATTCAGAAGAACACAATTGTGCCCTTGCGGTAAAAAGAATGTTGCTTGCATTAAACGCCTCGTTTTCATTCCAATATGGCTGTCAGTGTGAATAAGGATTCGTTCATTTTTCACTGGGAGAAGGTACAAATCCCTGTCATGAAGGGTCTTATGTGTACCTTCGAAGATACAATGAACTGCAGCGAACACATTTGTACCCCGAGGAACAAAAGTGTACCCTAATTGTACATTTATTTTTGAGAGCGCAGCCTCTCGTTCATTAACGCAGTCATTTGTTTCAATGTTTCTGACTGCGACTATGCGCAGTCCTAGCGAGGGTATTCCCTCACTGACTCGCTCTTGTCTTGCTTAGTTTTACACATGTCTACTTGTTTATGTATTATATTAGGCTTAGGCATTATTTTCTGCATTGATTGTTTTATTGCTACCTCTGAATTGTGGCTACAGATTTACCTACAGGGTCCTAGTTTAACTATGTGGTTGCTCCTAGCACCTGGAACTGTACTTCCCACTAGGGTGGCTTTCAGCGAAACTGTTCTTGACTACGGTTAACACTTTGTTGTACGTCGCTCTGGATAAGAGCGTCTGCCAAATGCCTGTAATGTAATGTGTGACTGGGCGAGCGGCTCCCCTGACACCAACAGTACGTACGCATGCACGCAGGAGCCCCAGCGAGTACATCGCTGCCATCTACGAGCTGAGCACTCTGGTGTTGAAGAGGCAGCACCGCATGCTGCACCACTGGGACTGGCTGTACTGGCGCTCGCCGGAGGGCCAGCGATTCCGCCGCGCGTGCGCCGTGGTGCACAAGTTCACCGCCGACATCATCCAGGGACGCCGTGCACAGCTGCTCCACCAGGGGGAGCCAGAGGAGCACACCGAGGACACGGGGACCCGCAGGAAGAAACTGACAGACTTCATCGATGTGCTGCTTATGTCGAAGGTGTGTGTGTGTGTGTGTGTGTGTGTGTGTGTGTGTGTGTGAGCAGGAGGCAGAAGATTGAGACAGAAGGAACGAGGGGGAGAGGGACATGAGTGAATGAGAGAGAAATGGAATGGAAAGGCTGGTAAATGCAGTGATGAATAAATTCGGTGTGCAACACTGGAAAGGGGGATGGGCGGTGAGTGTGAGAGCAAAATGCAGAATGGGGGATGGAAAAACTGAGTTTGAAGGATGTATACGAAGAAGAGAATGGGTAGAGGAAGGATGTGTTGGAGAAAGATGTGGAGAGATGGAGAGAATGAGGGCTGGAGGAATGGAGCTTAAAAAGTTAAAATATAAATATTCAAATTAAACAATTAAACAACACTGGCCCGTAACATTCACTGTGAAAAATATCATTGTAAATGGATGTGGAAGAGATTAATGTGTCAGCTGGTTTGTGGGTGGCAGTGTAGTGTAATGGTTAGGGTACTGGACTTGTAACTCAGAGGTTGCTGGTTCAATTCCCAGGTGGGGGCACTGCCGTTGTACCCTTGAGCAAGGTACTTAACCTGAATTGCTTCAGTAAAAATATCCAGCTGTATAAATGGATTGTATGTAAAGAAATGTAAAACTGTAAGTCGCTCTGGATAAGAGTGTCTGCTAAATGCCTAAAATGTAAATGTAAATGTTTCCCAGGATGAGGAGGGCAATGGGTTGACGGACGAGGAAATAAAAGCAGAGACGGACACGTTCATGTTTGAAGGTGTGTGTTTGTGTATGTGTATATGTGTTTGTATATATGTGTGAGTGTGTATGTGTGTGTGAAAAGTTGAATGAAGTTTTTTCTCTCTTCCCTCTGTATCTGTTACTGTATTATTCCCTCTTCCTCTGCTCGCATCTTCTAATTCTCTCCCTCCTCCTCCCTCCCTCCCTCTCTCTCTCTCTCTCTCTCTCTCTCTCTCTCTCTCTCTCCCCTCCTCTCTCTCTCTCTCTCTCTCCTCCCTCTCTCTCTCCCTCCCCCTCCCCCTCTCTCCCCCTCTCCCTCCCTCCCCCTCTCTCCCCCCCTCTCACCTCCCCTCTCCCTCCCTCCCCCTCTCTCTCTCTCTCTCTCTCTCTCACCCCTCCTCTCTCTCTCTCTCCCCCCCCTCTCTCTCTCTCCCCCTCTCTCTCTCTCTCTCTCTCTCTGCCCCAGGTCTCTGCCCCAGGTCATGACACAACGGCGAGTGGTATCTCCTGGATACTGTATAACCTGGCTCTCCACCCTCAGTACCAGGACCGCTGTCGCGCCGAGATCAACGCTCTGCTTGAGGGTCGAGACACAGAGGAGATCGAGTGGTCAGAACGGAAACCTTTATTTCATAATTCCCTTTAGTAACTCCACTAAGTGTTATGACTCATTTACAAGGTCATTACTCATTTCCTCTGCTAACAATGGTGACATTATTGTATCATGATTATTACATCACCAGTATTACACTAATGGGCATTACACTGTCCCCCTCATTCCCCTAATGCTGGGATGGGGGTAAATGCTATAGTGGTGATTGACAGAAATGATTGAGGAAAGGTGTGTGGGTGTGGCTATAGTGGTGATTGACAGAAATGACTGAGGAAAGGTGTTTGGGTGTGGCTGCAGGGACGATCTGACCAACTTGCCCTTCACCACCATGTGCATCAAAGAGAGAGCTTCACCCCGGTTCCACCCCCGGTCTCCCAGGACATGACTGTGACAGGGCCGGGTCATACCACAAGGACATGTGTGTGTGTGTGGGTGTGTGTGTGTGTGTGTGTGTGTGTGTGTGTGTGTGTGTGTGTGTGTGTGTGTGTGTGTGTGTGTGTGTGTGTGTGTGTGTGTGTGTTGTGTGTGTGAGTGTGTGAATGAGTGTGTGTGTGTGAGTGAGTGTGTGTGTGTGAGTGTGTGAGTGTCCCAGGTGGGTCACTGATTCCCAGGTGGGTCACTGCTGTCCCACCTTTGAGTGAAGTGGCTAACCCCTGAATCACTTCAAGTGAACTATGTTAGTTGCTCTAGAGAAGAGTACCTAAATAATAAGGGGGTAGACCATACCACTGAGTGAGGGGGGAAGGGGGGGTGGGTCATACCACTCTGAGGGGGAGAAAGGGTAGTGGCAGAGGCAGGGACGGGCCATGTCATTGGATGGAGTTGGGGATAGGAGAGGGAGTGTGAGGTGTGAGGCTGGGGGTGAAGATCGATGAGTTAGTGGGGATGTTGAAAGCTCTTGCTGTATAAAAAGATCGATGAGTTAGTGGGGATGTTGAAAGCTCTTGCTGTATAAAAGTCATGGCGATGTTTGTAAAAAAGTTATTTATGCCTCAGGGAACATCTGCCTGGTCAGCATCTATGGGATCCATCACAATCCAGACATCTGGCCCAACCCAGAGGTGAGTGACTCTGTACGCCTTTTCTGTTGTCTCCATGGAGACAAAGTGGCCCAACTCAGGTGTCCGATAGAACATCCCTCAGACAGGTCTCTCTCTCTCTCTCTCTCCCTCTCCCTCAAGGTTTATGACCCCTCACGCTTCGACCAGGAGAACTCAAAGAATCGGCCTTCTCTCGCTTTCATTCCCTTCTCTGCAGGACCCAGGTACCGTACCCCAACACCACCCCACACCTTCTCAAACCCAACCCACCCCACTCCACAATTCCCCCTAACATCCATTTTTGTGTGCCTTGAACTTAAAAGTCCAGCTTCCTACTCCTGTCCTCATCTCTCTCTCTCTCTCTCTACAGGAACTGTATCGGACAGAACTTTGCCATGGCGGAGATGAGGGTGGTGGTTGCCTTGACGCTCCGCAGGTTCTTGGTGACCCCGGGGAAGGGTGAGGTGCGCCGGCTCTCCGAGCTCATCCTGAGGGCCGAGGGAGGACTGTGGCTCCAGCTGGAGCCGATCAGCGCCCCCTAGTGGCGACCCCCTGCCTCTGTCCAGAGACCGACTGAGGCCCATCCCTGAGTCCTGGATTGCTTTTTTGTGTTTTTTTTATTATACAGTTTTTCACAATTGTTAACACACGTTTCTCAAAACAATAACGGCTTTCTCAAAACTGCACACACAAAACTGAAAACCTCACACACAAAATTCTAAACCTGACACTCCCTTTGCAAGATGACTCTTTGCCATCAAATCTCTTAACTGTTCACAAAATGGAACTCATGTTTTCATTTGGTACACACAACTAAGCATTTGCTGCACACTACCAAGCATTTACAGCACACTGAAGTGCAAAATTTAAAACACAATCATAGAAATGGAACACACCATATGAATGACAATGACTCTGGAGAATGAGCCATTTCTCCTTTTGTAAAATGTCTCAGTGTAGGCCTACTTTGTTCATAGTCAAACATAAAACAGCACACAAATATGCAGCAAAAAAGTTTTATTTTGGTACACACAGAGAACAGTACAGTACAGTAAACCGGCCTGCTCAACCCCCCCCCTCCCCCTTCACAAAAATAAATTAGGCATCACGCCTCCGGTTCATGTCTGGCCAGAGGGCCTCATCCACATCACAGGCAACGTTCTCCCTGTCCAAGCAGCGTTGGAAGAAACGCCTCGAGTGGCGCATGAAGCCCTGACAGGCCTCAACACTCACGTCGCCACAAGCCTCCTCCATGGCCTGGAGCAGTGGGACCCGGCCCTGTAGGTTCCGTTCATATACCTTCCACCTCCAAGCTGAAAAAACTCCTCAATGGGATTCAGGAAAGGAGAATAAGGTGGAAGGTATAGAACGAAAAATGTGGGTGGTCCTGGAACCACTCATGCACTTGAGCAGCCCGGTGGAAGCTCACATTGTCCCAGATGACGACGTGATCGATCCGCTGTGGGCCATCTATCTGGCCAGGTGGTACCAGCAGGTCATGCAGGCCATCCAGGAAGGCGAGGAGACGGGCAGTGTTATAGGCCCCTAGGTGGGCATGATGGTGCAGGATCCCATGGTGGTTCATTGCAGCACACATTGTGATGTTCCCACCACGCTGGCCGGGGACCTCAACAATGGCCCGCTGGCCAATGACATTTCTGCCCCGGCGCCTCCTCTTCGCCAGGTTGAATCCAACCTCATCAATGAAGATATACTCGTATACCTCATTAGCTGTGTCATGCTCCTGGATCCGCTGAAACAGACAGAATGAGAATGCGAGTTACAGTATGGACACAGAGAGGTCAACACTGTGGGCTACAGTGAGACACTGTAGAAAAGGGACAATATTGGATTACAGGTACAATACATGCATGTGTCAGTGCTGAATGTATGGGACTTACAAGCACAAACTCTCTCCGTAACTCCTTGACGCGGTCTGTGTTCGGTCGAATGGGACCCTGTACACCTGTTTCATCCGCATGGCATTCCTGCGAAGAATACGGTCCAATGTAGAGAGGCTGATGGTCTGGACGTTCCTGAATGTAGCATGGTCAGCCAGGATCCTAGTTTGTATCTGTCGGAGTGTGATAGCATTGTTCTCACAAACCATATTTACAATTTCAGTCTCCTGTTCGACTGTGAAAGTGCGTGTTCTTCCTCCACGGTGTGGTTCTCTTTCAGTCCTGCAAAATACAAATACTGTGAGCACACTGTATTCTATTGATATGCAGTATTACAGTACACAAAAAAAAAAGAGAAATACCTGTTCTCTTTCTTGAAGGTTCTAATGATGGCAGCAACTGTAAAGCGGCTGAGATTTGGTCGGACCCTCTGGCCAGCCTCCCTCATGCTCAAACCATGGTTGAGCACATGGTCTACCACAGTGGCCCGAATCTCATTAGAGATGACCGTTCTCCTTCTTCTTCTCCTTCTTCCTCCTCCTCCTCCTCCTCCTCCTCCTCCTCCTTCTCCTTCTCCTTGTCCTCTTCCTCCTCTTCCTCTCCCTCCTCTCTCCTCCTCCTCCTCCTCCTCCTCCTTCTCCTTCTCCTTGTCCTCTTCCTCCTCTTCCTCTCCCTCCTCCTTCTCCTTCTCCTTGTCTTCTCTCTTCTTCCCCTCCTCCTCCTCCTCCTCCTCCTCCCTCCTCCTCCTCCTCCTCCTCCTCCTCCTCCTCCTCCACCTCTCACCTCTTACCTTACCTCTCCTTCTCTGGTTGTCTCTCTCTTCAAAGTTCTCCATTGTTCACCAAACAAAACAGAGGCTCAAGGCACTTTTATGCTGCAGTCCTGATTGCAAATTGCTCAACAGACCTGAATGTTTAGAGATTTGACTATTTGTGTGTTGTAGGTTGATGCTTTGAGATTTTACTTGAGAAGTGTGTGCAACAACTGAACATTGTGTGTAGTGTTTTGACAACAAGGTGATGTGTAATTGACATCAGAGTGTAAAGAAGGAAAGTCAGAGTCTAATGCAGATAAGGGAGTGTGAAGTAGTGCCAAATTGGGTCGAGCGATTGGTACATGAAGTCAAGGTTGTGCAAATTGTGCCGAATTTTTGTTTTTTGTGTGTTAACAATTGTGAAAAACTGTAACATATCAAATATCTTTTCAACATATTTTTGCACTTACATTGCACTTATATTTTTGCATTTTGTTACATCTCTCAAGTTTTACTGCCAGAAGTCTCTTTTTGCCTCCATGTGTCCTGAAATTTCATTTTTAAAAATGTAACGAGTGTACTTGAAAAAAGAAAATGGTTTTTGTTGCCTTGTTTTTTTGTGGTACCGTTATTGTAACGACAGTCAGTCCAAAGAGTCACATCCCTGGCACAGGCCACACTTGAAGATACAGGATGGATTTTCACTTGCAACAACGAGTCTGCCATTGCCGATGGAGAACATACAGTATAGTACAGTATGTGGTGAAAGAAGGGAACGGAGTCACTCCCCCATGTTCAAATTGCAATCACCTGACCTCACCTGCTGTGCCTGGAAACCTGTACTGTTTGTATGTCTTTAATTGTTGCTGAGACTCTGAATAAGCTTCTTGTATGTTATTACCGTTGTTGCTATTAGATTCTGTCGATTCAAAAAAGTGGGCAAAACATGGGAGCGGATGAAGAAATGGCATAGGCAACGCTTTCAAATGATAACGTCTGTGTGACAGGTCACCAGGAAATGCAATAGCAATGCACTGCTTTTATCACTAGAGTGTATTTCTTCTTAAATGACTGAACCGATGTAATCGTTGTAATAAAGGATGATAAAATGACGACATACCCTTTCGCGTAGTTATTTAATATTTCCACCAAACAGTAGGTAACTGAACAGACTGGATTCCCTCACAGTTTAAACAAGTAAAATGTCATTGGATGGACAGAAATACATTTCACAGTGACTCCTGCCGGATGAGCATAAAGATACCCGCTCCATTGAATCGCCGGCACCCAGCTCTTGTGTCATACCCTCCCCATGTCAGCTGTTGAATATTCATGTCCGCTGTCCTTGCCAGCTGGCGTTATGTTCCAGCTATGTTCGATGTCATTGAGCCCACATGACACACACTCCTGCGCATGTCAGTCTGCGGAAAAGCCCAGTCCCTCTGAACACTGTGACTCAGCAAAGTGCAAACCCCCCATCCCGTCTAGCAGTGAGGCAACAGAGGGGGGTGGGGGGGGTTGCTCCGTTTGACCCCCCGCGCCATCATAGTGTGTTCGCGGTCCTTCGGTCTAAAAATAGTTTCACGAAAATCACCGCACGCCCATAAACACACTCTCACACACAGACGCAGACACGCTCTCTCGCATAAACACGCTCTCACACACAGACACAGACACGCTCTCTCGCATAAACACGCTCTCACACACAGACACAGACACGCTCTCTCGCATAAACACAGAGCTCGGGGGATTTCCTGCTGTGCCAGCCTGCCTGTTGAGTGCGCAGACACAGACCCAGCGCAGGACCTTACAGAGCGGACGCAAGAGCAGGGCGCCGCGGAGCGAGGGAGTAAGTGAGTGAGTGAGTGAATAATCCAGGGAGTAAATGAGAGAGGGGAAAAAGCGAGTGAGTGAGCTAGTGGGTGAGTGAATAAGTGAGTGGATGAGAAAAGTGAGTGAGAGAGAAAAAGTGTGAGGGAGGGAGGGAGAGAATGAATGAGTGAATAAGTGAGTGAGTGAATAATTTAGTGAGTGAATAAGTGAGTGAGTGAGTAAATAATTGAGTGAGTGAATAAGTGAGTGAGTAAATAATTTAGTGAGTAAATAAGTGAGTGAGTAAATAATTTAGTGAGTGAATAATTGAGTGAGTGAATAATTTAGTGAGTGAATCATTTAGTGAGTGAATAAGTGAGTGAGTGAATAATTTAGTGAGTGAATCATTTAGTGAGTGAATAAGTGAGAATGAGTGAGTGAATAAGTGAGTGAGTGAGTGAATAAGTGAGTGAGTGAATAAGTGAGTGAGGGAGAGAGCACAAGTGAGGGAAGGAGTGAAATGGCGGACGAGCAGACGTCTCCCCCGTGACGGACCCCCTGTGCCCGGGCTGCCAGGGCAGGGAGCCCCTGGTGTTGCCGTGTGGGCACCGGCTGTGCGAGGCGTGCCTGCAGCTGTGCCGCGGGGACCTGGGGGAGCACGGCTGCACCGTGTGCTACGGCCGGGACGTCCTGGACAGCGTGGTGCGGGGCCTGCTGGACTCCCTGTTCCAGGGCCAGCCCCGCCGGGACGCGCCCACGCCGGGACAGATGTGCGCCCTGCACGGGGAGAAGCTGTCGCTCTTCTGCGTGGAGGACGAGGAGCCCGTCTGCGCCCTGTGCAGGACCGCAGAGCACCAGGAGCACGACGTCTGCTCCACTGAGGAGGCCCTGCAGGACTGCAAGGTGAGACACACACACACACACACACACACACACATTAAACACATACACACACATATATACACACATACACACATACACTAAACACATACACACACATATACACACATGCACACACACTAAACACACACACATACACATATACACACACACACACACACACACACACACACACACACACAAAACATACACACATTAAACACAAATGCATATACACACACTAAACACATACACCCACATTAAACACAAACGCACACACACACACACATATACGCACATATACGCACATTAAACACACACACACATGCATTAAACGCAAACACACATGCATATACATACATACATTAAACACAAACGCACACATACACTTATAGACATACTAAACACACACACGCATACATATGCACACATATACATACACATATTAAACACAAATGCACACACACACACACACACACACACACACACACACACACACACAGAAGCTGTAGGTTCACCGCACGGGGATGGTATGTGACCTCACAGGATGCAGGACCGTCGGCCTGCATTCTTCACTGAGGTGTCAGTGCAACAGGGGTATGTCAGCTGAGGGGTTTGACCTGGCCTCATTGCACTACAAAAGATAATTAATTGGGAACTAAGTGACCTCTAATGGAAGCTCCAGGGGGTTGAGGTCACCTTCTGTAACTCGAGCTACATCACCTCTGTCGTTTCCTCCCAGAGGGAGCTCAGGGCTGCCCTGAGGCCCTTGCAGGAGAAGCTGGAGGCCCTGAACGCAGCCAAGCAGACCTGTGACCTAACGGCCGACCACATTAAGGTAGGGCTCTTGTGTTTTTATACACACACATATATATATATATATACATATATACTGAACAAAACTGGAAGGGAAAATGGAAACAATGTGGTGGCAATGTAGTATAATAGTTTGGGAACTAGACCTAAAACATTCTTAACAGTACAACTGCTCATAGACACCACATGGTCTGTGGAAAACCACCCCTGATGACTGCCTTCAATTCCCAGGTGGAGCACTGCCGTTGTACCCTTGAGCAAGGCACTTAGCCTGAATTGCTCCAGTACTGTATAAATGGATTGTATGTAAAGAAATGTAAACTGTGCAGGATAAGTGCATCTTCTAAATGGCAAAAATGTAGATGTAAAATAATGATTCATGTTACATTTTAGCCATTTTAGCAGACGCTCTTATCCAGAGTGACTTACAGTTTACATTTATTTTACATACAATCCATTTGTACAGCTGGATATTGACTGAAGCAATTCAGGTTAAGCACCTTGCTCAAGGGTACAACGGCAGTGCTCCACCTGGGAATCAAACCTGCAACATTTGAGTCACAAGCCCAGCTCCCTAACCATTACACTACTCTGCCGCCCTTCGTTCTCTCCGTTCCCGATACAGAGCCAGAGCCTGCAGACGGTGAGGCTGGTGAAGGACGAGTTCGAGAAGCTCCACCACTTCCTGCGGGAGGAAGAGGTGGCCCTGATGAGCACCCTGAAGGAGGAAGAGGAGCAGAAGACCCAGAAGACGAGGGAGAGGATAGAGAAGCTGGCGGATGAGATGGCCTCCCTCTCAAACACCGTAAAGATGATAGAGGAGGAGATGGAGGCCGAGGACATCAATTTCCTGAAGGTACAGACATTGGAGAGCTGTGCCAAACAAACATTGTGCCAAACAAACCTTTCTCCCAATTTAGTAGCCAATTACACCCTCTCTTTTTCATGTCAATTCCCCCCTCGTATTGCGAGTTCACTGCCGTAGCCCTGCGACCGGTAGCGACAAAGGCGAAGTATCGTCTCCTCCGAGAAGGTACTCGCCAAGCTGTTGACCGTAACTCTGGTACTCCAGAGCCACTCCTATACGCAGCGAACTCATGTCGGCTCCCCTCCCCCCTCCTTGGGGCGGACAGCCAATTGTCGCCCCCTAGTGGCACTCCCGGCCAGAGCCGACTCTGGCGCAGCTGGTGGAATCTAACCCCGGTCCCAAACATTGATTTTAAGTTCGTCTTTAGCTCATAATTTGCTGTATTTGCTATTTTTCTTAGCATTTTAATATGGCTCTACCATGGAGCAATCAAGCTCTATACAATGATTTTTCATGTGTGTAAGCTACCGTTATTCTTCTTTGAATGAGACTGATTGAGATATCTTCTCTCTTTCTGTGTTGTCCCACAGAACTTCAAGACAACGGTGGAAAGGTATGTGACCATCCTCCTGCTCTTCCTGTACGCCTCTCTTTCTTCCTCTGTCTAGAGAAATCTCACCATCGGAATGCTGAATAGTAATAATTACATTACATTACATTACAGGCATTTAGCAGATGCTCTTATCCAGAGCGACTTACAGTTTACATTTCTTTACAATCCATTTATACAGCTGGATATTAACTGAAGCAATTCAGGTTAAGTACCTTGCTCAAGGGTACAAGGGTCCCACCTGGGGATTGAACCTGCAACCTTAACGTTACAAGCCCAGTTCCCTAACCAACACCACACTGCCTGCCTAATAATCTAAACTAATGATCACGACAGAGCTCAGCGCACCCCACCGCCAGAGCCAGAGACTGTGTCAGGGGCGCTGATCGACGTGGCCAAACACCTGGGCTCCCTGAAGCACAGAGTCTGGGAGAAGATGCAGGGGATCGTTCAGTACAGTGAGTCCTGGGGAGGTGTGGGGGCACAGCAGGTGTGTGTCTTTAGAGCCATTCAGGACCCCAAAAATGATAGTCATTTAAGAAAGAAAAAATCGATAGTGACAAGTCTTATACAGTCTTGTTTTGAGATAATGTTTCCCATTTAAATGTTATTGGTCTTCTAGGCCTTTTTAAAAATAGACTGATCGTTCGGTACAGTGAGTCCTGGGGAGGGAGGCAGGGGGGGCAGCTTTAGTGTGTCTTTAGTGACTGAGCCATTCAGGAGCCCCCAAAAATGTGTGTGCAAATGTGTTTCAGGGGGCTCAGCAGGATAAAGCCAAGGGAATCAAGCCAGGCATTGTGGGAGCAGATGTGTGTGTGCATGCATGAGTTTGTGCGCATGCCTCTGTGTGTGTGTGTGTGTGTGTGTGTGTGTATGTCTGTGCAAGTGTGTGTATATATATATATGTGTGTGTGTGTGTTTGTGCTTCTTTAGGCATAGCACCACTTTTTTGTTTCTCTCTCCCTCTCTCCCTCTCCTTCTCTTTCTCTTTCCTTCTCTCTCTCTCTTTTCCCTCTCTCCCTCCAGCCCCTGTGGTCCTTGATACCAACACAGCGGATGCCGTGCCTCTTTGTGCTTGTGTGCATGTGCTTGTGTGTGTGTCTGTGTGTGTATATATCTGTGTATGTGCGTTTCTTTATGCATAGCACCACATTTCTGTTTCACTCTCTCTCTCCCTCTCTCTCACACACTCTCTTCTCCTCTTCCCCTCTCTCTCTCTCCCTCTCTCTCACACACTCTTCTCCTTTCCCCTCTCTCTCTCCCTCTCTCTCACACACACTCTTCTCCTTTCCCCTCTCTCACTCCCTCTCTCTCACACACACTCTTCTCCTTTCCCCTCCCTCTCTCTCTCTCTCTCCCTCTCTCTCTCACACACTCTTCTCCTTTCCCCTCTCTCCCTCTCTCTCACACACACTCTCTCTCTCCCTCTCTCTCTCACACACACTCTTCTCCTTCCCCCTCTCTCTCCCTCTCTCTCACACACACTCTCTCTTTCCCCCTCTCTCCCTCTCCATCTCTCTCTCTTTCCCTCTCTCTCTCCCTCTCCTTCTCTCTCTCCCTCTCTCTCTCACACACACCCTTCTCTCCTTCCCCCCCTCTCTCTCCCTCCAGCCCCCGTGGTCTTTGACCCCAACACGGCGGACGCGTGCCTCGTGGTGTCGGACGACCTCACCAGCGTGTATTACACCGACGAGGAGCAGCAGCTCCCCAACAACCCGGAGCGCTTCAACTACTACGAGTGCGTGCTGGGCTCCGAGGGCTTCAGCTCGGGCCGGCACGCCTGGGACGTGGAGGTCGGGGACAATTCGGAGTGGGCCCTGGGCGTGGCCAGGGAGACGGTGCTGAGGAAGGAGTGGTTCCCCCTGGGGCCCGAACGGGGCCTGTGGAGCATCTGCCTGTACGCAGGGGAGTACAGGGCGCGGGCCCCCATCTCCTCCCCCATCACGGTGAAGAGGAGGCCCCAGCAGGTCCGGGTGCATCTGGACTGGGACCGGGGGAGGCTCACGTTCTCGGACCCCAGCGACAACGCCCTCCTGTACAGGTTCCAGCACCGCTTCACGGAGAGGGTGTTCCCGTACTTCTCCAACACCTGCAAGCGGCACCCGCTCCGCGTGCTGGCCGGGAGGGTGTCCGTCAGCGTGGAGTAGGGGTGGGCGTTGCGGTCGGCCCGGGCTCAGCTGATGAAGGCCTCCCTCACCTCACCAGAGCCGTGCGTGTCATAGAGAGGAGGGGAAACTCAAGGCCTGAAGGGCTGCAGCGTCTCGGGGTTTCTGTGCTTTCATTTCTATCAGCAGCCACTTTTGGCCTTGGAAACAAAGTGTGTGGACTCTTTAGGGTTACATTACAGGGATGACTTACAGGGTTTACATTTCTTACATACAATCCATTTATACAGCTGGATGTTTTACTGAAGCAACTCTGGTTAAGTGTTAAGTGCTCAAGGGTACAACGGCAGTGCCCCACCTGGGAATCGAACATGCAACGTTTGCATTACAAGCCCAGTTTCCTAACCACTATACTACACTACAGCCAGTTAAACTTAAGTCCTGAGACACACCAAAACACTGCAGGCACTGTGGCCCTCCAGTACTGGAGACTGACACCCCTTTTATAGAGATTGCACTGACAAAGGCTCGGAAAAAGTATCTCTATGGAGGTGAACATCTAGTAAACTTAAATTTAGCCTGTGGTTGCATCTTGTGCTTTGGGTTAAATATTGTTTTTTTAAAGTAGCGTGACACATTAAATTGTAGCACTTTTAATCACAATAAGTATAAGTGTTTGCTGGGAGAACCATCTCAGTGTTTTGTGTGCTACATTTCGGTTGTAGTGGTATGCCAGGGGGGAGAGCTCAGAAATATTTGTGGGGGGGGTTCTCATGTCTCCAGTCTCATTTGGCTGATATTCAAATGCACTTTGAAACGCTGGAAAGGCTTTGTATTTGACTGGATTGAAGCTGTTGTTTACCCGAATAGTAAGCAAGGCAAACTCTGCAAGCATGGCTGAGGAAGTTTCCCCTCTATGTTCTCTGTTTTGAAAATGGGGTTAGAAGTTAAGAGTTGAGGTTGGATGGCAACCAATGTGAGCTGCTTTGTTGTGTTTGCAGACGAAGCAAAACAGTCATTTTGTTTCTTGCCTTTGTGTAAAACCTAGACGAGTTCATATTACTGGTGGAATTATGGCATACATTTAATAAAGAAATTGAAAACCACGTCGCCGCCTCGTCCAATGCCTGCTTCAGGATTGGTTGCCAGGACAGTAAGAGCCTGATTTCACGCCGCAGTGTAATCGTTTGACAACGACGACGAAGCACCTGCCGCTGTCTGTCCTCTCCTCCGCAGCGACCGGGTCACATGACTCTCGCTGGAACACCGGGAGTGTGGAACTCGATGCCGCCCCGCAAGCCCTCCAGAGATTTGGCGCCTGCACACGTTCGTGACCTTTGAGTCTCAGCGCTCGTTAAAGCAGTCGCGCAGATGGCCTGGACCTGCTGCGTAGCCCACAGCTGAGAAGCGAAAAGCGGAGAAACACGCAAGCAGAGACAGCAGCTGCCGCCTGGGGTCTACGGGTCACGCTCCAACCTGTTTCCTTTCTGCCCACTTGTGTGCATTTAAGCGCAAGCATTTGTATTTAACCAACGCAAGTTTACGTGCCAAAACATGTGCAGCCTCCCCGCTCATCGTGTTAAATTAGTTTAATCACTTTCTTCATTTATTTATTTTAAGGTATTTATTTGGCACCTACACCTCCATCCAAGGTGACTCGGCTAAAAAGAAAAACAATTCACAGAGCAGCAATAACAGCCATTCTGTAGAGGAGTAGGGGCAGGTACAGGGTACACCTGATTGCAGCAAAAATAATAAATAAAATCATGATAATAAGCTACGGTTACAACAGCTATTGCACTACTGATATACAGAATAGCAACAACAACAACAACAACAAGAGGGAAGAGTTAAAGGATTGTAAGATGGAGGAAATGGGATATCCCATCATGATTATCTCTCTGATGGAAAGAGCAGGTAAATAACTCTTTATTTACTCCCACTCCCACCCTCGCTGCCTTTTCTTTTTCGTGTCTTTCTGTAGTGGACAGACATTTTAAAAACTTTTTTTTAAATGTTGTTTTCTGAGGTTTTGCAGCTGAATGACACTATTTTAAATATATGAATGCATATTCTCTTTAAAGGATATATTTGCTCCAATGTTGTGCCCCAAGGTTTCTTGTGAAGAGAGGGTGAAATATTTCCTATTGCCTCAACTTTGTATTATGGAAGTATACTGCCCCCTGCTGGCTATAGCTTCCATTGAACTTGGCAAACAGCACTGCAAGAACAATGTTGACCTTTTTATGCCTGGAATAATGTCAAGACCCTCATCCAAGCAGCTGTTGTGTCTCAGATACATACTGTTTCTAAGAGGAAAGACTGTCAGGAGTGGTGAGTAATCCAGACGCTGTCCCAGATGAAGATTTTTGCTGTCCTGAGAGCTGTAAGGTCTGAGAGAGACCGGTTCCTCTGGATCTCCGTGAAGCCCATCTGGAGAGAAACTGGGAGCAGTGGGAATAGTGGGGAGAAAAATGAATTTTATTAGAGCTGTTCACACAACACATTTAGCATTTTTGGCTAATCCTGTGTACTCTACAACACTTGGTTCCAATGAGCAACCAAAGGCACCCACACACACACACAAAAACAGACATATGTGCACCTTCACACACACACACACACACACACACAGAAACACACACTCACACACACATACACAGTATCACTCTCACACACACACACACAAACACACAAACACACACACAAAAGCACACACACGCATTCACCCAAATGATTTGCAGTGCATTTTCTTTGTTTTATTTAGTACATTCAAATTAAACAAAGAAGTTCAACATTATCGTCTTACGAAACTACAAGGCCACAATGAAAAAGTAAGTAAGGTACTCTTTCTCTCATTTCTGCATTTCTCCCACGCACAGAAGCACTGGCCTCAGAACACTGAATATTAGTAATCATAATGAATCAACATGACAGAGCCCAGGCAGTCCGGAGCCAGAGCCAGAGAGAGTTTCAGGGGCGCTGATCGACGTGGCCAAACACCTGGGCTCCCTGAAGCACAGAGGTTGTGTTCGAAACCGCTCCCTATTCCCTAAATAGTGCACTATATAGTGTGTTCGCCATTTTGTAGTGTTGTTCGAATTCTCAACGGTTAATTTCGTTCACTATATAGTGCACTATAAAATACCCGCAATTCACAGCGATTTCTAGTGAACAGTGAATGTACCCTACATTTTCTCCCATATGCCACAATGCAATGCGGTCGTGTCTTAGTTAGCTCACAACCTCCTTAACGGTAGTTATTGGTGGCTAAAGCAGTGGCTAGCAGACAGCACCACAGTTGACAAAACCACACTTGCACATCATTAGAATTTCAACAATTTATTTGGGATTTAACATTCAAAACTGAACATGCAAACCTGATACTACCTGAGTACATTTCAACCTGCTGCCATGAGTGCTCGGTTTGTTTACGTGATACTGGGCACATCCGCTGGCGTCACCTGAATATCCGGCACATTTGTTTTAGACGCAAATGACGTTCAGTGTAGTGTCCGAAAACAGTTTAATCATTCACTACATGGAACACTACATAGGGAACACTATATAGGGAATAGGGAACGAGTGAACGGTTTCGAACACAGCCAGAAGTCTGGGAGAAGATGCAGGGGATCGTTCAGTACAGTGAGTCCTGGGGAGGTGGGGGGGGCACAGCAGGTGTGTGTCTTTAGAGCCATTCAGGACCCCAAAAATGATAGTCATTTAAGAAAGAAAAAATCAATAGTGACAAGGACAAAAATCTTATACAGTCTTGCTTTGAGATAATATTTCCCATTTAAATGTTATTTGTCTTCTAGGCCTTTTTAAAAATAGACTGAATTCCCTTGTACATATCGGTCTCCTTTCTCCTTCCCAATTTGGAAGCCAATTATACCCTCTATTTATTTTGATGAACCCTCCCCCACGAACTCGCCGCCCGTCTCTACAGGGAAGGCTACTCTCTGAGGCCGGCGATGATCCGCCGGAGAATGGATTCTCGAGATGGAACTCACCATCCCCTTTCTGGAGACACCCTTATGTGCTTGGAAGGCAATTATACCGAGTTTATTTTGTCGACTCGCGCCCATCTCCCAGGGAAGTCCCTCAGGAGCGGACGGCCAAATGCAGCTCCCGATGGTGATAACAGCCAGGGCCCTTCTGACACAGACGGGTTTGGAAACGAATCCCTGATAGGCAGCATGCACTCGTACAGCATCATCCAAATATGGGAGGATAATGGTCATTATATGCTATGTTATGTTAAACATGTTCAGAAATTGTTGATATAGTTGACATCGTGAAATGCTATAATCGATTTTGGTAACTGTCATGATGACAATACACCTGTCAGAAGCCAATGGTTACAATTTTTTTTTTTTTTTACTGTTGTTACACTCAACCCCCCATTGACCACAACAATTACAGTAGTGCTGATGTTATATTTTGCACACAAAAATCACGTGGTGAGCTAAGAAATGACCAGCTCATCACCAGTGCACGGCGGAGGAACAGTGACCTCTACTGTAGGCTCAGCAGAAACGCAGGTTACAGGGTCTACAGTAACTTTACTCACTTCAGCCTAAAAAAACGTTTTATAAAAACAGAAAAAGCACCGAGGTGGAAAGTTTCAAAGGGCTGGGCAATATAGCAGTAAAGGCCGAAATAGAAGAACTGCAAAACGGCCATAACAGAAGCAAAGGGAAATGGTGCAACAAACAAACAGCTTCAAGAAACCACAGACTCAGATGAGGAAGACGATTACCTAACTTAAAATAGCGGAAGCGACTGGCGACGGTCAGCAGACAAATTGCAAACATATTTTTTATTCAGTCTGTTGAGGAGCCTAAATGGAGGAGCTATAATATTTACATACCCTTGCAACACCAATATTAAGAGTACGGGCCCTATTTTGGTGAATTAGGACGGTGTTGGTAACGTGTCTAACGCAATTCCGGTAATTTTGTGATTTAGGACGATAGCGCACCTCCGGCACAGTTATTTAACTTTAAAAAAAATACATGTGGGTGTGGTGGGGGTTTGGTTTCATAATGGCCAATCAGAACGCCTATTTTCTATCCCTTTAAATACCAGTGTGCCAACGCTACGCTACAGCAATTTGGCAATTTCCTGACATGGATGAAAGTTTTGCCCGTCTGCGCCAGGAGCGCTTCTCAAAAGGGGAGAGCGATTTACTTGTGCGAGAGGTGCAGAGTCGCCAAGAGCGAATCTATGGCACCCCAAAGAAGCCCCCAAGGGCTAGTGATGTGAAGGCAGCTTGGGAGGAAGTGGCAGCCATAATCACTGCCTCGTCCTCTGGTGGTCCTCTGAGAACCGCGGTCCAATGTAGGAAGCGGTTCAACGACGTGAAGCGAAGAGGTAGAAAACTCGCCTCTTGCCGAAGGGACACACGGTCAACCGGAGGGGGACCCCCCACCACTCAGTCCCTGACGCCAGCGGAGGAGACGGCCGGCTCTACGCTCCCCACAGAGAGCGCGCAGGGGTTCGGAGGGCTACAGGCTGACGCGCCAGGTAATGTATTGCGTGAAAAGATGTGTATCATTTAAAGGATTATACTCGCGATATTGAAACAAAGGCGATGGGGGAAATGTTTTAATTGATTTAATCGATTTGTATTTGTCACAATCTGTTTTGTTTTTCTCAAAAATAAAATGAAACATTAATCAGAAATTAAATGCCTTAAGCCTCCCCGCTACACCCCCATTTGCAGACATATATAATAATAATAATAATAATAATAATAATAATAATAATAATAGCCCTGCGATGGATTGGCGACCTGTCCAGGGTTATTGCCTCTCGCCCCTATGCATGCTGGGATAGGCTCCAGCCCCCCCGCGACCCTGACCAGGAATAAGCGGCTTAGACGATGAGATGAGATCATAATAATAATAATAAATTTAAAAAAGTGATATCAATAAAACAACACGACTGCGCTCCATGTGCAGGTCCGCTGGCTGAAGGTCGCCCCCAGACACAGCCGGAGCCGGAGACGGGTGGTCCTGCAAGACAAGAGGAGGGGGATGACAACCCAGGCCTGCCAAACAGAAGACCCAGCGGTGGACAGCGACGAACCCAGGGCCAACGAGACCAGCCGTTCCTCGAGCTCCAGCGGGCCGGGTTCGACATGTTGCAGAGGGAGCTGGGCTTGCTGCGACGCACCATCAACAGCCGCCTGCGCAGGATGGAGAGCCGAGCCCACCCGCTGCGGGTCTCCATCAGCAGGAGTCTGGAGAGACTCGCCAACGTGGCGGAACGGCAGTCCGGACCTGCACGCGCTCCATCAACACCGAGGGCCCCCCGCCACCCACCTGCTGAGCCCTCCCCTTCCAGCGGCGGTGACCAGGTGGCTCGGGATCCATCGCGGCCTCCCCGTCGCGCCGCCGCCGCTACCTGTAATCGCGCGCAACGCACTGGAGGAAGGGGCGAAGTTGGCGCGCGAATCCGAGGGGGAAAACGAGGCACACATTAATTTCTTATTTTCATGATTTGAGTTTGTATTTTGAGACCTACATTGTTCAAATAAAGGGTTTTATTTCACCGTCTCTTTTTTCCTTTATTTGTAGGCTTTCAAACTTAAAAAACAATGTTTATTTTCTTCTAATTGAATGTAATGGAAAGCAATAAATAAAAAAACTCACAACTGCAAACTGTTTAATTTATGTTCGTCATGCAGTAGGCCTACATGCGTCACCCTGGAGTGTGCGTCACAAACCACCTGGATATTAATGGAGTGGACCCCCTTCCGATTCACATAAATGATACCGTGATCAGATGGTGCGCGCAACTGCTCCTGTGTGCAGTCAATGGCACCCAAGACCCCAGGGAATCCACATTGCGTATAAAAATCCTGTTTAGTTCTCTGCTGGCTGTCGGGTGTAGGAAAAGTAATAAACTAATTTGCATGTTGGACAAGACTGGAAGAAACTGCATGTACAGCCGAACTGATAGCCGTCTGGTTAAGAATAAAACCCTTTCACATAAGAAAAACAATATGCATACATATATTTATTTAACAGGTGTACCTTACTGAACGGTAGCGATGGATGGCCTGCTGGCTTCAGTCTTTCATGTCCGTGCATTGAATAACCACAAGCTGCGGTTAAATCGTTTTTAGCTTAATCGATTAGGCTTGCAAGTTAACCATGGATTGGACGATTTGCCTCAACGTGGGGGGAAATTCACAATATTCACAAAACATTCTCATGTGATTTCAGATAACCGTATTTTCATATGTGCGCATCAATAAAGTCACCAAATTGCAGAGCGCCAGCGTTTGCATTGAGGTGGTCTAGTTGGACGTTAACGCAAACTAATTTGACACCAAACTTGCATTGTCACACCCCCTATTGCGCTGCCCAGCCCATAGTCGCGCAAACGCCTTCATTGCGCACCACGGAATTGCCAAACTCGGCGGAGACGGGAAATGTTCCGTTTGCGACAGACGAAACTGGCAATTCGCCAGCGCTAGGGCGTAACGCCGCTTAGTGCCAGCACGAAAATAGGGCCCTACATGTGAAATGCATCGGTGCATCTAGTCAAGGTGTTGTCAACGTGGTTTCACGATTTGGAAGAAATAAAAAGAAAAATTTGGGCTGAAATGACACCTTGCGACAAATTGCAGCAACAACTTTCAATCACCTGTGAAATTGCAATTGTTGTTCACGTGCAAATACATTTTATACAATATACAGTACAATTTATCCACTTTTAATCGAGCTGTAGTGTTTTACCCCCCCATCCCCTTAATGTGAGTCATCCATTTCCCATACTTACTTTTGCACATTGAATGTTCCTATCAAATAAAATTGCAACAAAAAATGCAATATTTATTGTAAGATGTGTGCATAAATGACAAACAGGCAAGGTGACATCCCATTAGAATAAGAACTACAATGAAACAATGAAAACATGTTTAAAAGAGGTGGTGCTCACACCAGCAGACTCCAAGCACCTCCGTTGTAAACGGTACTCCGCATGAGCCTCTGCACAATTCCTTACCCCGGCTACTCTCATAGTGGTAACAGCTTTTGTGTCCAAAAGACTGCAGGTTCAAGTCCCAGGTGGGGCACAGCCAACATACCCTTGAGTGAGGTTCCTAACCCATGCTGCTGCAGTGCTGTGAAGATCCCACGATACGAACGCGCAACATGTCAAATTGTAAGCTGTGTACGTCTAAGGCTAAAGACAAATATATAAGGGAGAGTAAAAATGCCCGACACTCAAGACAACGTCAGACACTCGGCATCATGGGTAATAGGTGCAGAGAAAAGAGGTGGCTTCAGTCTTCAATATTCTGGGTTAACCATCATCACCATCACTGTACACAATCTCCGTTGTGGGTTTCCACTGCTGAGGAGATCAAGCCAGATACAGAGGAGCAAGGCCTTAGCGCTGCCTTTTAACCACCGACTCACCCTGGAGTTGGGATTCACAATGACTCAGACTCACCCTGGAGTTCAGATTCACAATGACTCGGACTCACACTGGAGTTGGGATTCACAATGACTCAGACTCACACTGCAGTTTAGATTCACAATGATTCAGACTCACACTAGAATTGGGATTCACAATGACTCAAGACTCATGAATCAACACCCTAATACAGTCCCGTTATCATTAGATGTAGATTTATTTTTTTAAGCATTTTAATCCTTATACATTTCTTAAATTATATATATTTATATATATATATATATCACATCCGGTATACATTAGATCTTCCTATTCCATTGGCTTTTTCTAGCAGGTCCAAAATAAAAGTTACAAATCTCTCCATTCAAGGAATAACTCTACATCAGTATCAGTGCAAAATCAGCTAAAGCAAAGCTAAAAAAAAAAATATGTACAGTATATTATATTTTTATCCATATTTCTTGCAATTAAAATATTTTCCAAGTGTTAAATAAAAAAAAGTCAAAAAATAAAAGGCGCTATTAAAACATAATTAAGTTGGCAAACCATTCTGTACACGCGAATGGATTCAGTAGGAACGCTCGTTTCAGCCGCAGAGTTCTGCATGGCGACAAAGCAGGCTGGTTTTCTTCTGAATAGATAAAATCACAGCGATTCATTTACATATGTGCGCACGTTAATATCGTTTATTTGGGCTGGTATGTACATGTGTCGTCGTGTCACGCGGGGGTTTCGGCGCGTGAGGCTTTGGCAGTCTTTTCTGTGACGAAACGCTCCTGTGCGGATCTTAACAAGCAGGTGGCAGGTTGAGGAACAGGCATGTCGGTCTGAGTGGTGAAGGTCAGACGTCTGTGAGCTTTAGTGGAGAGATGCAGTGGGCTGCCCCGGGTCCCGTACCCCTTACAGGGAAGGCTTTCCCTCCAATGGGACAGAGGACAAGCAGAGTTTGAGTCAAGGCAGGAACTTAAACCTGGAGACACAGACAGAGAGACACCCACACGTGGACTGGCAGACTGGTATGACGCAAGTGAAGAAAGAACTTTCTCCCAGGCACGTAGACACACACACACACACACACACACACGCACGCACGCACGCACACGCACACGCACGCACACACACACACACGCACACACACACGCACACACACTCGCACACGTTACTGTATGCACAACGTGAGCCACATTTCTCTGTCCACAAAACGTAAAACACAGAGGAGGACCTGGATGGGCTCTGACCGTCAGCGGGTTTCAGAAGAGTGAGCTGACCTCAGTACGTACTGCGTCACTTCCCTACTCCACCGACCAATGAGACGGCAGAGGGACTCCATGTGACTGCTTTCATCATCAGTGCACTTGTCATTGATGGGAGTGTGTGACAAGATTCCGTTCCAGTGAATCTCCCTTTAGTGTTGATGGCCCGTAGGCTGGCGGAGAAGGCAGACCCCCCACACAGATTTTCCCAGTCCTCCGGGGGGGGGGGCACAAAGTGGAGATTGACAGTCCAGGTGGGTCCTGACCCGGTAATGCCCTGTTCAGTGGGGGAGAGAGCTGATGCCTCACTGGTTCAGTTCAGTTACAGGAACAGCCGATGTCTGCTTTGGTGTCCCTTCCCCTTTCCCCCCACCCCCAAATAAGCTCCACCTACTGCCTGTTTCTGAGGAGAGAACAACACTCTTCACCTCCTCTCTCCCTTCCCCTTTTCTCTCCGTCTCTCTACAGTATCCCCCCTACATGGCCGGCCCCTCCACTCCCCTCTGGTCAGCAGTCCGAGATCTCCGAGCAGGTGTTGGAGTCACTGGGGTTTATCTTCCGCCGGCGAACAGACTTCTCCTCGTCCTGGAGGCAGAGAAACGCAGTGGCATACTTCACACACTTTGCGGCAGATCTATGATATGTGTGTGTGTGTGTGTGTGTGTGTGTGTGTGTGTGTAGGACCAGGTGTGTGTGTGTGTGCATGTGTACATTTACATTTGACATTTTAGGCATTTAGCAGACGCTCTTATCCAGAGTGACTTACAGTTTACATTTCTTTACATACAATCCATTTATACAGCTGGATATTTTACTGAAGCAATTCAGGTTAAGTACCTTGCTCAAGGGTACAACGGCAGTGTCCCACCTGGGAATCGAGTCGAATCGAACCTGGGAATGGAACCTGCAACCATTTACCCATGTGTGTAAGATCAGGTGTGTGTGTGTGTGTGTGTGTGTGTGTGTGTGTGTGTGTGTGTGTGCGCATAGGATCAAGTTTGCGTACCGTTTGGAACACCCCGTTGGGCCCCCACTCTCCTGGGGAGTGGTCCTCCGGGTCATCGCCCTCCTCCTCTTCCTCCTCCCCCTCTTCCTCCCTCACAGTGTCCATCCCATCCTCCTCATACTCTGTCAAGCAGTCTGACTCCTCCGCTGCAGGCCGGACAAACAGACAGACAGACAGAGTCAGTCAAGAACACATCCTCTGCCATGGGCAGGACAGACAGACAGACAGACAGACAGACAGAGTCAAGGACACATCCTAAAAAGAAAAATAAAAGGACAGAGAGAGAGAGAGAGAAAGGAGATGCACAGACAGGAAAGAATGGACAGACGGACATTTGAGACAGCAGAGATATGAAGCGTACCACATATACACAGAGAAACACATCGACGCACTCATTCATTGACACTGACCACCACCAGATTAGCGCTGTGCATTCTTCCCTTATAATTTCATAATATTCCTTGTGAAATTCGCCTGGGTTTATTTAAAGACTAAATCTTGGTTGAAACCAGAGAATGAAGATAAAGATTAAAATATTGGCCAGAATTTTTTTTTACCACAACATTAATCAAAGGATGTCAATGCTTTCACATGACATTTCAATATGCCTCTCAAAACAAGCCCAAAAATCTAGTTATAAATAAAAATCAATAATTATAAAAATGAAAATGAAAAAATGAGACAAAATAAATAAAAATAAATGTATAATTGACCTTTTGTCTCTTTGTCTCAGTGCATGCTGGGAAGCTGACAGGGTTAGTACACATATCGGGTCCAATTTACAGTGCTGCGCTTTATCCTCCCGGCTATCTTAAATCTCACTGGAACAGCAGCATCGTTTAACTCTGAACTCCTGCACTCAAAAGGCTTCTCTGCACCACAGGCAGTTAAGTGTTTGAGGCTGAGAAACATGTATTGGATTTTATTTATTATTAATTTTATTATGTATGTACAGGTAACTGCCAAAATAAAGGCAACACTTGAGGGAGCATTTAAAGTAGTACCGCAAGTGTCCGCCGGGGGTGCTATGGCCAGTGCAGGAAGATAGACCCCGGCCCTCACCTTTACAATTAGGACTCTCCTAGCCTGCGGCCATTTGACTGCCCTCCCCCTTGGGTTACCAACGTGTTGCCTTTATTTTGGTACCTGTATGTAGATTTTTTTTATTTTTTTTTAACAAAGCTGTTCAATTGTTGACCTGTCAGGGATGATTTCTTTATTAATTGTGTAGAAATAGTTTAAAACAGAAATGTCAGAGAAAGGTAAAAGAAAGGTACTCAAAGGGTAATTAATAAACAAAATCAGGAAGGAGAAACCTTTGTAATGAAAAAAGCGTTAATGATTTATTTTGGAGGCACAAACGCTATAAGTGCTTAAACAAAAATCTACGGAAGAACAGAACAAAGAGATTTGGATAATGCCTGCACTTATATAGTGGGTATAAAAAGTATTCACCCCTTGGGAATTTTTCACATTATCATTTCTTAATTGGGACAACTTGCCACTGTGATCTATTTGGGTAAGTCTCTACCAGCTTTGCACATCTGGACACTGCAACTTTCACAGATTCTTCTTTACAAAATTGCTTCAGCTCCATCAGGTTGGATAGGGACCATTGGTGAACGGCAATTTTCTCATCTTTCCACAGATTCTCAGTGGGCTTGGGTCTGGGCTTACTGTACCCACTGTACACTATACGGTATAAGCTGAGTCACTACATTATGGTTTTACGTTGATTTCTGTGTGCTATTTAAGCAACTGTAGCTTTTGTGCCTTCAACAAAATCAGTAATCCTATTTTTTTTTGCATTACAAATATTGGTCCCTCCTTTTTGTTTAAAACAAAAATATACAAAATAATAAAAATAACAGTAATTTATCATACAACATTTCACAAAGTAGCGCCAGCTCGTTGGTCCAGGGTCACTCACCCTCAGCAGACACGTAAGTCTGGACCGGTTCGATCCGGGACACAATCTCGGCGAGGTCCGTGAAGTCAGGTCCCTGGAACGTGCGCGTCTGAGGGGAAGCACAAACGTAACCACGGCGATGAAAGCCCAGCTTTGTGTGTGTGGGCACGTTTGTGTATGTGTTTGTGTGTGCGCATGTGTAGTGTGTGTGTGTGTGTGTGTGTGTGTGTGTGTGTGTGTGTGAGACTCACGTCCATCTTCTTGCTGTCCTTGTAGTCAGCGGAGCGGTGATCTTTCAGCATGTTGTCGATGATGTCACCTCGGGCCCACCCTGTGAACAGCATCTTGCCATGCTGGTAGCCCACATCCTGAGGCAGAGGGGAAAATGAAACAAACAAGGAAACCATTATTTAACCAGGCAGGTCGCCCCGGGGGAATCAAAGTAGGTAGGGAACGCAAGGCACTGTGCAGCCAATCAGATGTAGGGGGATGATTAGGTGGCCAGATGTAGAGAGACCGCTTCGTGGGAAATGTACCAAGACACCACGGTTAACACCCCATCCTTTCAAAAAGTGTCACTGGATCTCTAATGGCATGGTGAGTCAAGACCTCGGTTTTAACGTCTCATCTGAAGTATGGCACCTCCTGTAGCACAGTGCCCCCATCATTGTGCTGGGACATTGAATTTCTATTTGGTCCAGAGCAAAGAGTGCCCCTTACTGGACCACCAACACCACCACTTACTGGACCACCAACTCTTCCAGCAGCAACTGAGTTTTCTCAGTAGGTCTCCCATCGAAGCACTAACCAAGCCCAAATGGCTGCTCAGCCTCAGCAGTTTGACATGAGAAGGATACAGGTTGGTATGGCTGCTCAGCTTCCATAGAGTATTCAGCCCCTTTCAATGTAATTACCACAGCAAAGACAACTGAAGCGGATGTGATGTCACCTCCGTTGTGGGTTAGTGGGCTAGTGGGTTAGCTTCAGCTTCAACCTCTCGCTCGCTGCTCTGCTTTCACCCACAGACAGGCCAGCCTCAAAGCTCTCATCATTAATAACAGCACTGACATGAGCAGACCTTCCCTTTCTACCACAACTAAGCACTTTTCTGTAACCACCAGTACATGGAATTGAACCATTCGGCAGGCGAGGGCTTTCGGCTGATTTTAATGAGTATTTACAGTTTTAAATATTTGACCTTTTTGAGCGTTGACACATAACAGTACTTGGGAGCGGCGGTGTTGTGTTACATTCTGAAGACTAAGCAGCAATAATGAGCAGAACCTTCAGAAGAAGATCAATGCTAGTCAGCCAGCTAGTTGACAGCAGATAGTTGACAAACTAAATGATTCTTGCAATCAGTTTTATTAAGTAATAGTGAGGGTGAATTCTGGTGAATGTCCAGGATTTATCAATAATTGTTAAAAATAAGTTTTGGTATATTTCATACGTGTTATCTGTATAGCAAATGCTTTAAATGACCTAAAGAGAATTTACTGCAGCAAGCAAGCTATAGCACACGATTATTAAGGACGTACCATGCAAACAAATAAATAAATAAATACATAAAAAGAAATAAATAAATATGATAATAATAGTAAAATATTTACCCAAAGAACAAAAAAAGAAAAAAAGTGGGATTATGGGATAGTTTATAGCAGGTGTGGACAGGAGAGAAGGGGGTTGTGGGACAGTGTAAAAGAGCTACAGACAGGAAGAGAATGGGATTGTGGGTAAAGTAGAACACGGAGCTTTAAAAGTGAAGGAAGCCCTAAAAGCGATGTGGGTCAAGGGGACGCAGACTCACGTAGATCTCGTCGAACTTGCCGAAGTCCATGGTCTTGAAGCGGTCGATGGGTGGCCGGATGTACTCGCAGTAGGCACTCTTCTTCACCAGCTCCAGCTGCCGGACGCACGACACGTAGGCCAGGCGGGACTGGATCTCCGCCATGTCTGGCACCTGCAGAGACACACCCGGAGTGAGGGGAAAGGGACACTGGACCCGGGGGAGACAACAGGCAAGCCTGGGCTCATCCCTCTGGGGCTGGTGCTCAAGTCTTCTGCTGAAACCTCACACTGCTGCTTACAGCTGTCTTTTGTATGAACGAAAGGACTTAAGCAGGAACTACTGGAGGCTCCCTCAAGACGCACTGTGCATACCGCCGTGTGTTCTAGCGGTAAAGCCAGGAGCCGAGGCAGTGCCATGCTACAGTGCACTGTGTGTACTAGAGGATTGGCCAGCCCTGGTCCTGGAGGGCTGCAGGCAGGGACGGATTATGAGATTAAGCACGCACACGCACACGCACTCGCACTCGCACTCGCACTTACAGCAAGAAGCAACCTGCACTCCAACCCCCCATATAACCCACCTGTATTTATTTACTATTACTATTAAATTATATTACTATTTACTATAAAATGTATATATATATATATATATATATGCATGAGACCAAAAATCTGTTTTTTGAGGGCCTGTGCCAAACAGGCCCCTTTGGTAATCCGGCCCTGGCCGCACGGTGTGCTGGTTTTTACTGTTACTCAGCCCTTAATCGATCAATTAAAGCAGTTGATTACACAGTTAACTCACCTCACCTGGTTTGTTGGATCTAAAGTGGTTGCTGATTTTAAAGTGAACACTAAACTGTCTGACCCTTCGGCTCTCCAGGGCCAGGGTTGGCCACACCTGGTGTTCACCCCCATATTTTCTGAGGGAATGAGGAAGTGCCACGCCCCTACAAGAGCAGCAGCCCCGTCTGGGATCTGGCCCCGTGACATCACTGGACACCGTCGCGTTTCAAACCTTGACTTTCTCGGCCCAGGGGTTTATCCGTTTCCACAGCAACCACCAGCCGGACAGGCAGTCGCCGTAGTTGCAGAGGTCGGTCTCATCCTGGCTGCCCACGTCGATGGCGATGACCGTCTTGGCGCCCATATTGCGGGCAATGTCCGCTGTGGGACGTGGGAGCGGGGAGGAGGTACGGGCGTGGTCGGGCAGCCACGAAAGCAGCAGGAGACCAATCAGAGTTCAGTATCATTTCATAAGGACGGAACAGAGAGGTTTCCCAGAAGGCACATTCACTCACGTTTACAGATACCGACAAAAATGTCACACCACCCAAAATAGCCACTTTATCAAGACCTCTGCTAAATTTCCACCCTCAGACACACAAGCATGTGCACACGCACACACACGCACTCTTACACACACACACTTTCTCCCTGTACTTTCTCAGTCTGAGGAGGCCAAATTTAATCAGCAGGATTTGCTGCTCGACAAGGCCAGCCCATGTGACCATTCCTCACACCCGGGCAGTGTAGGAGATGTCAGGTCTAATGTCACGCCTAGCCCTAGCTGGTCTTGATAAAGAGGCCCTCTGGTGCGGTGTGAATCGTCTGCTCTGGTACTGCCCAGGCACACAGCACTGGGAAAGCATCCAACACTGCAGACCTGTATGGACAAGTGGCAGTTGGCCCAGTCTGTAGTGTTGGCACAGTATGTACGAAAATAAGGTTACCACAACTACGGGGCTGGCACAGCATGTACCACTGCAGGGGACACACACAAAAGCCCCTAAGTGTAGCAACGATGCTCAAAAGCCACGTGCAGCAGAAAGCCCTCTGGCACAGTACATTTTCATTTTCACATTTTCATTTTCATTTTCATTTTCTAACCACAAGTTATTAACAATTCTTACACAATTTTCAATTTAGTTGAGCTTTGGTCTCCTCGTTCACAGAAAAAAAAAAAAAAAAAAGCAAGACGTTTGATTCAATATGACAGTCACCCTTTAAAAGTGAATCTGTGTGGCTCGTGAGATCCAGGCTGGATCCACCAGCAAGATCAAAATGCTTATTGAAAATGACAGCAGTGGGACGTACAAACCCACCAATAAAATGAGGCCTAAAAAAAAAAAGAATCAACTAATCAACCAATCAACAAATCAGAAGAACTATGGCTCAAAACGCATTGCTGCCCAATTCTCAGAAGGCTATCTGTCAGTGTAGATCTGTGCCAGAACTGTAGCCATGGTAACATGCTGAAGTTCTAGAGTATGATCTGTGAGCCAAGATGGAGGCCGTGTCCCTCCAGTCCAACCATGTTGCACAAACTGAGTCCCAGATGATGGTTTCTCCACTAAACTGGCTCTTATAAACTCATGGTCAACTGAGAAAGGGGAATATGTTACACAATGATCCAAATGAACATCGGGGGAGAGTTTGTGAAACATGGCATAGATTTGATTTCCCCTCCAGGTTTGATTGCTCCCATTCAGACCCATCAACCCCCCCCCCCCTCGCCTGTAACCGTAGCAACCAAACCATAGCCATGAATCCACACGCAAAGCCAGCGGCTCACATGTAAATTTAAGGCCGTCATCAGCTTGTTCGTCAGTGCACTTCAGTATAAAGGAAGATAGAATTTTTCTACCCGTGACAATTCAGATTGCAAAATAATCGTCTTTGGGCTGTAGGCCCTGCTGTCTAGTGTCATGCCGTGGCCTGTGGAGGCATCCTTCACCCTGGACTCCTGTAGATTATACAGGATTATACAGGATGAGACAGGATGTGTCACAAAGAGTGAGCACAAAAAATATCTTCCTTTAAAGCATCCATCAAAATCAAATCAAATTTTGTTTCGATTCCCCCCCTATTGAAATGCAACCGTTTTTCCAAATCTCTGGTGCTCATCTGCGGGAACATAAACCTGCAGCCACGGACTCATCATGAAGAGTCCGCTTAAGGACCGTGTTGCATTTCAACTGGACATCTGTCACGGGCCGATGCTATCTGGTGATTTTTTATTTATATATTTTTGTCTTTAAAAAATGTTTTACCAGGGAACACGTGGAATTGTAAGTCACGCTTTCTCCCTTTACCTTCCTCAAAACGTTAATCAAAATGTTTTTAAAAATATATTTTTTTCCTTTTAAAGTTGTTAATTTTTACAAAGAAAAGATTACTGCAGTTTAGCAATGTTAGCCAGAGCTACCTTGGTAAGAATGTACACATTCATGAATCACTAAAAGGTCAGCCCCTCCCATTTGCATCCTCGACCAATCAGGCACCAGACAGCCCAGACAGGTAGCAGCCGACGCCGCTGACACCAAGCACAGATGTTAAATAAGCTGCTGCTGAAGATGATGATGGTGATGAAGGTCCAACTCTTCACCCATGATCAGTCATCAGTGTGTGTAAGACCCCTTCTGTTTCCATCTGGATCTGGTGTGAACAGAGCCTGGTCTCAATTCGGTCTCAAACCAGACCATACTGGGTCTGAACAGGGTAGAAAGCCTTTGCAGCAGTTACACAGAAGAATTTGATCTACTCTTTAAGGAAAAAGTCTCCCAACGTCAGTCTGAGTCTCTGGCCTGCTCGTTACCCTGAACACAAATGGATTCATTATCACTCACTGTATCATAGCAACAGCTAGCCTGATAAATAAGGTTGGATGTGAGCTCTGTTGGCCGGGGACTGAAAGCCTTACAGAGCTCCTAGGGGACGGTCTGTAAAGTTCACCGTTTATCGATTATTAGGCCACTCTCGTAAACCCCACTCGGATACAGATGGAAATGCGGCCAAACCCACTTCAACAGCACTTCCCCTACCCTTAAAGAGAGGCAGCGGTACTTACCAATGGACAATTCCTTCTTAATCCACCCCACCCCACCCCACACAATGTGGCCCCCCTCCTGCTCCCCTCCTGCAGCAGAGGCAGGGGGCGTTAAGCCCTTACTTGCCTGGGAGGTTGTTGATGTAGCCACCGTCCATGAGCAAGTTGCCGTCTTTGGGGTCGCAGAGGGGCGGCAGGTACCCGGAGAGGGTCATGCTCGCCCTCACATAGCGCCACAGAGAGCCTGGCACACCGGGAGGGGAGGGGATACCGTCTCAAGCCACGTCTTAGCAATGTCTCCATTTTAGTCCGGCACACGTACAACGCCTGGGGCGGGCGGGTGGCGCGCCATCGCTCGACCGCGTTGATGGCGTGCCACCCAGCCCCGCCCCTTGCCTCTCTCGACCCTCCTCCTCCTCCTCCTCCTCCTCACCCTCCTCACCCTCACCCTCGCCCTGCGTGTTCGGGGTCACCCTCGTGTGTGCGTGTGCAGGTGAGTGCGTGTGCCTGTGGGTGAGAGTGACCCCGGCAGAGACACAGGGTAGGGCACAGGGGTAAGGAGGGGGGGCGGGGCAGTCATGGAGTCAGGAGGCGGGTTGATCTCCAAACCCTGTCACATGGTACACTCTGCACCCTGCTGTGGGGATAGACCCATCCAAACCGCGCAAATAACTCCCGCTGTAAGGGCCTGCAGCTAAAAATAGAGAAGAGACAATTGTGTGTGTGTGTGTGTGTGGGGGGTTCCAAAATATTACATTTCCCAGCAATGAAGCACTTTCAGTCTGTTCTGAACCAAATCCGTTAACTTCACCACACTGGGGAAATGCCTGCCCCCTCCAGGTGAAAGTAGCAGTTTTGGCTGCCACACGACGGGGTCTGGATGATCGTAGCGTGGGGGAGCAGAGGCCTCAGCGGACAGGATTTCGGGATCTACCTCACAGTGAACAAGTGGGGTCGCAGCCAAGCAGTCCTGCCCCTGTACCAGCCTGGGGCAGGATGCTGGATGCTGGGCAACATGGGTTGGAAGGAGAAGCTCGAGCACCATTGAGGACACGTTCATGAGGGGGGGGGGGGGTGCGGTGATGCATGGAGTTTAGAGGGGGGCGGGGGAGCGCGTGTCTGGACATGATCACTTGTGTGGTAAAGCTGAGGAAGAATTCAAAATCAGATTCCAATCGGATTGAACTGAAGTGGAAATATGCTTAGTCACCCTGAATCAAGACCCAGTCTCCTCATTGTTTCCTGTTTGACTTAATGAACTCTGGATGGACTGGGGAGTGGGGGGGGGAAGACAAAAAACTGTTGCACGCTTTCTTTGTGTAGGATCCAGAACACCAAAACTGCTTGCCAAAGTAAAAGGGGAGGTAAGGCTGGTTTAAAACCTACATATACGGTGGATATATATTTAATATTAATATATATATGTGCAGACATTTTCATGTACAAAAAACATAAAGCAAAGCAGATGGCCGGACGGGAAGGCCTTGGGGAACAGATGTGGGGGGGAAGCTGAAGCCACACTGAAAGCATCTTCATCTGCGTGCAAAAAAACAAGATGTTCAAGACAAACACCAAAACACTGCAATGGCCAGCATGGGACGCTGGGAAAAATAAAAAGGACCACAGCGAGAAAAGGAGGAAGAAAAGGGACGGTGAGTGAGTAAAAAATGAAACGTTCTGGCGTTGACCTCCAAGCTGCATAAACTGAACTAAGCAATGTGGCACTCCTGATTACGTTAGGCCCTTTTCTTTTCGTGAACCTAAAAGCACGGAATTGTCCTCCTGCACCTCCTGTCTGATCACATTTCCTCTGCATCGCCCATTTTCAGCTCTGCAACAGTATGGACCATTTTCCCTAGCACAAACCAGCTTCTCACTTAGCTCCAAGTAGAAGGGAAACAGAAACAGCCCTGGGCTGGGGAAATAGGAAAAGCATTTACCCCGTTTCCCCCACGAGGGACGGAGGAGAGGAGAGAACCATCCTTGGGTACTTAAACCAATATAATATATAAAAATAAAAGCGAAATACTGCCCTCAACCATAGGAAGAAACCAAGAACATGTCCACCAGTTCATCTTTAGAAGGGGAATGTATACAATTACATATACATATCATACATGTGCATACACCAGGGCTGGGCTCAATTCCATTTCAACTCAGGAAACAAATGGCAATTCAATTCAAGCCCATAATGCTCTATGAATTAATCGAATTAAATGAAGTTAACTGAAATGGAATTGACCCAACCCTGATATATACATATATACACGCATAGTTAAAGATCAACAGATCCCCCCCTTGAATACCAGCCAAGTGCAGAAAAAGGTCATTTTTACGGATGAACGGGAAGCGGGAAAACTGAACAGATGAACACCAGGGTAGGACCATGCGTCTCCGCCCCTCGGATATGAACCTGCATGAGCACAGCTTCGGTTCGGCCTATAGACGGACGGGGTGGGGAGAGGGGGGCGGTGCCAATTCAGTCTGAGGCCCAATTTCAGGAGTGGTGTGGATTTTGGGGGAGGTAGGGGTGGGGGGTCACAGCTCCCAACCCACTCACACTTTTTACTTTCCTTCCAAGCCATGGGTTCCCAATGTCCAACTGATCAGAGGGGTTAGGTGGTGAGGGGGCGGTGGGGGTTTGGGGTAAAGTGGGGGGGGGGGGCATTCTGACCTGGGACATTGTTTACATAGCAGCCATCCACAAGCAGGTGACCATCCTTGGGGTCGCAGAGAGGAGGTAAATAAGGGGTGTAGGATGCACTCGCTCTAACATAGCGCCAGACACAGCCTGTCGAATGAAGATGGAGAGGATATCAACAATGCACAGCCCCGTGTGACATAGAGAGAGAGAGAGAGAGAGAGAAAGAGAGAGAGAGAGAGGGGGGAGAGAGAGAAAGAGAGAGAGAGAGAGAGAGAGAGAGGGGGAGAGAGAGAAAGAGAGAGAGAGAGAGAGAGGGGGAGAGAGAGAAAGAGAGAGAGAGAGAGGGGGAGAGAAGAGAGGAGGGATAGAGAGAGAGAGAAGACAGAGACAGAGAGAGCGAGAGAGGGTAGGAGAGAGAGACAGAGATAGTGAGGGGGGAGAGAGGGGAGGGGAAGAGAGATAGAGAGAGATAAGGGGGAGGGGGAGGGGGGAGGGAGAAAGAGTGAGCAAGAGAGAGAGATAGTGGGGAGGGAGAAATAGCGAGAGAGAGAGAGGGGGGGAGGGGAGAGGAGAGGAGGAAGGGGAAAAAAACAGGGGTGGGGACAGCAAGAGAAGCACAAGGGTAGCACATCCCAGGGAATTCGAAAACACGAGAATGTCAATCGCCTGCTGAAAAACTTGACCAATCTTCCCCTGCAGGCTCCTTCTCAAACAGACCAGACTCCTCCCTACTCTCTGTGACTGGGCTGAAACACAGGAAGACGCTGGTGTCCCCACATGTCCTGCGGTCTGATCCACACTGCACAGCAACAGAGAGCAACTGACTGCAACACACTAGCACATTTTACACACCGCCCCCGCCCTGGGGGGTGTACTGCCGCCCTCTACGTTCAGCCCTCTACTGTCTCTGTCTGTCTGTCTGAGGCTGGGCTCCCAAGCCAAGGGCCCCAAGTTCATTTTGGGGAAACCCTCAAGAAACACTTTTAAACTTTTTTTTTTTTAAACCTGTTTTAAACTCTTTTAAACTTTTAAACTCTGGTTGCTATTTTGCTGTCACTGCAAACCAGATAAAACGCCTATTTGAGATACATGTCATTGTTGATATGCAATTGGGTAAAAATGGGATGTATTAATAATAAAAACTTTACAGATTATCATAATAACATATTATTATATTAAAATTGTATTAGGTGGAGCGGCGGATAACGTAGCGGTCTAACGCACCGTATTTTGGCTGGTCTGATACGGTGTGCGCTGCCTGTCAGGGACGCGGTTCGAAAATCTACCAGACTGATTTGGCTGTCCGCTCCAGGGGGAGGATTAGCTTGCCTCGTAGAGACGAGCAGCGGACACGTGTGGGGAGGGTAAATCGAAATAAATAGAGGGTGTAATTGGCTACCAAACTGGGAGACAAACTTTAATCTGAAACAAATTATATTAATTAATTGAAAAAAATAATTGTATTAGGTAATTTACCAAAGGCTGAAATGACACTTTTTTTCATTACTCAGTTGTACTGGTAACAAAAGTCTATAAAGGCTAACATTATCATGAGAACTTTTATGGTTACCTTAACTGACCTATCAAATCATTAAAACATCTTAACATCCAACCCTAATGTCATTAAAAATAACATTTATGTGACTGCTCGATCGTAACATTTGGTCATTTTGATAAACGAAAAGCATGACCATATTAGTTTTTGTGACACATTAATTGGGAACCAGCAATCCTTTCTTTGGTATGATGCAACACCTATGTATTATTACTTATTGGAGAGCCTTTTGCAACAGTACACCAGATTCCTTTTCTTTGGTGATTTACCTGTGACCCAGTTAACACAACTCCCTTCATTTTCCCCTGGACGGATGGTTTGAACATCCACACCCTGCCTTAATGATCCAGTGCTAACCCTACTGAGAAACTGCTGAAACAGCTACAGATCACTTACATGGCTGTGGGTGATACTTAAATACTTCTGTTACATTTCCAAGACTGGATATTTTCCTTTATGTCATAAACATCTCATCTAAGTCCAAGACTCTTGTCATAGTGAAGAATTACAAATGTTCTTAAACACTTTAATACTAATGAAACCTCAGAACATGTCTGTAACAATAAAATAATTGAAGGCTGTGTGCCTGTAGTGTTGGATACAGGTACAATACAATAATTATTGTACAGATGTCAAAAATAAAGATTTTAGGGTAGGCATTGAACGACGAGTGCTGTATCTAGGAACCCTAGCTGTCTAGTGGTGAGAAATACACTGTAGATATACAGAGACTCTACCATTCCTGATAACTGAGTTCTATATACAACAACAACAATATTCACACTGTATTTCTGTGCATCCAAACCAGACATTAAGAGTAGCAGGTCTGGTGGTGTTTCAGTGTCTGTTCCTGTTGTGTGTCAGGATTAAGAGTTAGCTTTGTTAGAGACAAAGACAAACTGAGTCAACACCAAGCCTGAAAGAGGGGAAAAGGGGGACAGAAAGAGAGAGAGAGTGTGTGAGTGAGTAAGAGAGAGAGTGTGTGAAGAGAGAGAGGGAGAGAGAGAGAGAGAGTGCATGTGAGTAACAGAGAGAGTATGTGGAGAGGGAGAGAGAAACAGACATTCCCACATTCACAGAGAATCAATCCACATTTGCATCTTTCCACAGCCCATCTTCCTGCCAGATAAGGTTACTACAGCACTACTCAATGTCCCAAGGTCAGAGAGAGAGATAGTGAGAGAGACTAAGAACCAGAGAGAGAGAAAGAGAGATAATGAGAGAGACTAAGAACCAGAGAGAGAGAGAGAGAGAGAAAGAGAGAGTTAATGAGAGAGACTGAGACTGAGAGAGAGATAGTGAGATAGTGAATTTGAATTTGAGAGAGAGAGAGAGAGAGAGAGAGAGAGACCAAGAGAGAGGAGCCAGAGAGAGAGACCAAGCGAGAAAGAGGCAGAGAGAGAAACAGAGGATCTACAAGTCAGGCTGGGTGTTACCCTACAGCCATGAAGAGGATCACGTGTGCCAATAACACTGATTCATTAGGTGGATGGAACCACCGTCGGGCTTAAACTCGCTGGGTGCGGACCCGGGATAGGACCAAAGACAGGGACATGTCTGAGAGTCCAGGAAATGCATAGGGTCAAGCAGCAGTGGGTGGTGGTGGAAGGAGGATGTGGGCTCGCATCTGGGCTGCGCCACATCCACTGTACTGAATGTGGGACACGGAAAATAATCTAAAAACAAAACAGCCTTTCGCAGCAAGTGAAGCATGTCGTGTGTCGTCCATCTTTGTGGCTGACAGAACTTTGGCTGGTGTTGTAATGACCAGGTCTGGGCAACCTGCCCTCCATGAGGATGTGTATTAGGGTGTTAGAGGACAGACAGCAGACAGTGGACAGCGGACAGGTCTATCTGACAGGAAACAACAGTGGGGTAGCAGACTAGCAGGGAGTGTTCTGGATCCTACCAAGTCACACAGTAGACAGAGGAGGACATGTAAAGTGGAGAATCACAGTACCCTCCTAACTGCACACACACACACACACACACACGTTACTCATGTGCCAATTAATGCATTAACAGATCGATGGAGGGGATGTCGTTAAGCCATTTGAATGCGTGGTTTGATGTCATTTCTGAATTTTTTTTGCGGAACATTTCAAGTTTTAGACACGAATGAAAGACGAGGAAGCAGAGAAAGGCGACAACTGCTTTTGTGAAAATGAACAGGTCTGGCAGAAAGAGACAGAGAAAGAGAGGCAGAGAAAGGAAGAAGACACTCTGGACTGTTAGATGGAGGTGAGGTGGAGGGGAGGGGTGGGGTGGGGCGGCAGAAGGGAGGAAGTGCAGGAGAGGAACAGTGAAGACAAGCTCTAAGTCTTAGCCGTGCTTAAATCAGTCTCGGAAGCATTTAGCCTGAGGCGCGGTGACCCAGGAACCCCCAGGTAAGCAGGATGGCTGAGGACCAGCGAAATAAAACCAGAGACTAGCTGACCTTCCAACCAATAAGATATACTGAAGGGTTTAATAAGCCTCTTTGACAATTTTCTAATTTGCGACTTACAAGAGTGAGAATCGGCTACAGAATCATTGCTAGAGCTATCTCTCAGTGAGCTACAGTCCAGTCATTGTCGTCATCGCCACAACGCTCAATGTTCACGCTGAAGTTCATTATCGTCGAAGTTCATTGACCTTGGGTACTGCCTTCCTTTCACTTTCATTGCCATTCCGCCATAAATTCTCCATATTGTGCACAGTGTAGCACTTTGCGGTAGATTTACTGCTAACACTGCTAGTGAGGTAAGCATAAATACATTAATCTGATACAGCGGAGGGCAAAAGGAGCAGGGCTTCAAGACGATAATATGAGCCCCCTCTTGGGCCCCTGGGGGACTCCGCCTTGGGAGGGCGGCCGATACTCTTGTCAACTCAAGAACTGAGGCCTACTGAACTGGGGGCTCCTTGGGACCCGGCATCGAACCCGGGCAGCTGGAGAGAGGGGGGCAGACCCAGGCACCGTCAACCCTGCGTATAGCAGCAAATCGACCAATCAATATGCAAAAATCAGCACCAATCAATGAATGAGGAGAACAAGGCAAAGCGGGAATGACATTCACCAGCCCCCGCCACAACGCCCACAACAGGAAATAGAGTCTGGCAGCCTTTGCCCTCAGCTGATGATGTGCTGTGAGTAATGCGATGATGTCATCCCTCTGTCTGACCCACGTGCAGGGCTGCTCTCTCTACAGCAGGGGCTCCGTGTATCAGGCTGTCCCTGACACTGGCCTGGGACGGCAGCTTTATTGAGTCTGGGGCGCAGAGCTACGCTACGGTGTGCCGATTAATAACTGTGGGATAATCGCTGGCTCTCCGTTATCTCCTGAAAGTCACCGTGTGTGTGAGCGGGGGGTCGTCATTCGTGCTCGCCGAAGATAAGTCATGGTACTTATCTCCTGGCCTGTGTGGCTCTTTGTGCACACTGTACTGTGTGCGTCTGTGTCCTGATATGAAATTATTCAAAATAATAACCTAATTTATTTAAAAAAACAAAAAAACTGTCATAATAATAACACTTCACACTTATTTGCAATTCAGTTTTTAGTGCCCTTATATTGGACCCCCCACTGAGCCGGTGACGATGTCATAGTGATCGTTATTGCTGCCTCTGCTGTCAATCTTGTGTGCCGCTGAGGGGCGGGGGTGTGGTTTAGAGGCGGGGCCTGCTGATAGCCGTGACTCACCGTCTTTGTGCACACGCATGGCGGAAGCGGTGATGTCAGTGGTCACGTTAAAGTACGGCAGCCACAGGTCCTGGGGGCACAGTTGCGTGGGAGAGACAGACAAAACAGCTCAGACTGGGGCAGAGGGGGATGAGATAACACACAGTCCCCCTCTCGTTATCTCTCAGTAACGCAGTGAGCTTGTGGTTCCCATCTCTGCAGTGTAAACCATAGGAACAGCAGTGACACACAGCTGCTGGGCATGGATAGCAAACAGTGAATCACAGCCCATTCTTCTACAAAACAAACACTGAATCACAAATAGACTACTGCCCATTCTTCTCCAAATCCCCTGAATGCCCCCCCGCCTCCTCATTTGGCTACCCTGCCCCGCCCCATCCAGTTGAATGCCCCCTCCCGTCCCCCTGTTTGGCCCCGCCCCGCCCCGCTCCGCCCCGCCCTCTCACCTCAGCCTGTTTGTCCAGGAACACCTTGTAGATGCTGGTGTTGAAGGCGGAGCCGGAGAACATGGAGGTGATGGGGTAGGTCAGGTCCAGCACCGTCTTAAACACAGAGTTCATGGCCTGGAGCAGCAGAGAGAGAGAGAGAGAGAGAGAGAGAGAGAGAGAGTGTAAGAGAAAGAGAGAGAGAGAGAGAGAGAGGGAGAGAGCTATCTTTAAGAGAAACATAGCTTCTTTCTTTTATCTTTTTTGGAGCATTCGTTTCATATTTAATGTGTTGTAGTGTAAAAATAATTTCTGTTTGTGTTTTTGCTTCAAAACATACAGTTGGCAATATATTCAAATATATATTGTGCTCGCTGAAGATAAGTCATGGTGCTTATCTCCTGACCTGTGTGGCTCTTTGTGCACACTGTACTGTGTGTATCTGTGTCCTGATATGAAATTATTCAAAATAATAACCAAATTATTATTATTATTATTTTTTAAACTGGGGTGGGGGGTGGTTTAGAGGCGGGGCCTGCTGATAGCTGTGACTCCCCCTCACCTTGGACCACCTTGGAACAGGCCCCCTCACCTTCACCTTGGACCACTCACCTTGGACCACTCGGCCCCCTCACCTTGGACCACTCGCCCCCCTCACCTTGGACCCCCCTCACCTTGGACCACCACTCACCTTGGACCACTCGTGGCCCCCCCCTCACCTTGGACCACTCACCCCCCCCCCTCACCTTGGACCCCCTCACCTTGGACCCACTCACCTTGGCCCCCTCACCTTGGACCACTCGCCCCCCTCACCTTGGACCACTCGCCCCCTCACCTTGGCCCCCCTCACCTTGGACCACTCTCGCCCCCTCACCTTGGACCACCCACCCCCCTCACCCCCCTTGGACCACTCGCCCCCCTCACCCACCCTCACCTTGACCACACCGACCCCTCCCTTGGACCCCCTCACCTTGGACCACTCGCCCCCCTCACCCCACTCGCCCCCCTCACCTTGGACCACTCGCGGGCCCTCTGCTTCACCTTGGTGCGCACTTGGACCACTCGCGCTGCTTGCGGTGCTGCGCTCCTCGGCGTACAGCGCCCCGATGAAGGAGCCGATGGACGTGCCCCCCACGATGTCGATGGGGATCCCCGCCTCCTCCATGGCCTTGATCACGCCCACATGGGAGCAGCCCCTGAGGGATGAGGGAGAGCCGTGTCAGTCACCAGAGTCACACCGCTAACCTCTGACCCCAACCCACAACAGTAACCCCATCACCTCTCTGCCTTCAGGGGAGACAAGGAAGCCCTGAGCAAGGTGGTGTATGTGTGTGCATGAGAGTTTGTCTGTCTGTGGGTGTGTCAGTGTCTACGAGTGTGTCTGTGTGTGTGTGCAAGTGTGTGAGTGTGTGTGAGTGAGTATGTATGAGTGAGTGAGTGTATGTGTGTCTGTGTATGAGTGAGTGAGTATGTGTGAGTGTTAGTGTGTACGAGTGTGTCTGTATATGTGTGTGTGAGAGTGAGTGTGTGTGTGAGTATGTGTGAGTGTGTACGAGTGTGTCTGTATATGCATGTGTTTGTGTGTGTATGAGTGTGTCTGTATATGTGTGTGTTTGCGTGTGAGTATGTATGTGAGTACGTGTGAGTAGGTGTGTGTATGTGTGAGGGTGTGCGTGTGAATATTTGAGTGCGTGTGTGAGTGTGTGTGTGTGTGTAAATGTGTGTGTGTGTGTGACTGAGTGTGAATGTGTATGTGAGTCAGTCTGTGTGTGTGTGTGTGAGTGTGTGTGTGTAAATGTGTGAGTGTGTGTGTGTGTGTGTGAGTGAGTGTGAATGTGTATGTGAGTCAGTGTGTGTGACTGAGTGTGAGTGTGTATGTGTGAGTGTTGGGTGTGAGTGTATGTGTGAGTGTTAGTGTGTATGAGTGTGTCTGTAAGTATGCCTGTATATGTGTGAATGCTTGAGCATGTGTGTGCGTGTGTGCATGTGTGTGCGTGTGTACATGGGTGTGCGCGCATGGGCGTGTGTCTCACCTGGCGCCCCCTCCCCCGAGGACCAGGGCAATGCTGTTCCCCGTCAGAACTCGGGCCAGCCGAGAGAAGTCACTGTGTCGATCTGCTGTCTTCTCAAACACCTTCTCATACACCTCCCTCTGCACATACACACACAGCCGAGCGACAGAGGTTACAGATACACACAGAAACTCACAGCCAATAGAATGTGTTTACACAGAGAAGCTCACATACAGGAGAGATGAACACATTACAAGCACAAACATCTCATAGTCCTCTCTCCTGCAGTGTGTGCAGTATTGACTGTGATCCAAGAAAAATATGTTGAGAGCCTGTGAGTCTGTATGGTAAGATTTAAAACATTATAATCTGGAGGCAGTACCAGGTCTATGGGGCTGTGTGAGTGAGTATATTATGGGGCTGTGTGTGAGTGTATTCTGGGTCAGTACCAGGTCTATGGGGCTGTGTGTGTGAGTGTATTCTGGGTTGGTACCAGGTCTTGGGGCTGGGTATTCTGGGTACCAGGTCTATGGGGCTGTGTGTGTGAGTATATTCTGGGTCAGTACCAGGTCTATGGGGCTGTGTGTGTGAGTGTATTCTGGGTCAGTACCAGGTCTATGGGGCTGTGTGTGTGTGAGTGTATTCTGGGTCAGTACCAGGTCTATGGGGCTGTGTGAGTGAGTGTATTCTGGGTCAGTACCAGCTTGGTGGGGCTGCGTCGGGAGAACACTCTGCGGGGGCACTTGAGGTGCAGGTGTCCGGAGCACCAGCTGCGCATGTTGAGCCACTCCACGGTTCTGGAGGGGCCCGGCCCGTCCTCACGATGCAGCAGAACCAGCTGCTTCAGGGCCCGCACCGCCGTGTTCTCCAACATCTGCTCCAGCTGCGCACCGAGAGGGGCAGGGAGTGACATCTTTACACTTTAAACATTTAGCAGACGCTCTTATCCACAAGATGTGCATAAATACATGGTAGGAACAATCATAGTTTGCGTAAGAGATCAGTGCAGTAATACAGCGATAGACATCGTTGTAGGCAGCTGCGTATCATACCTGTAACACTGGGAAGGAAAAGTTTAGTACTTAAATTTATTTTTGATTAAATGAGTAGGCAGGGATACATATACAAGAAGTGTTGAGCAAGTTGGCAGTGGTGATGACAATTGGGTAGATGGGGTGGGGTCTGAAAAGGTGGGTTTTGAGTCTCTTGCGGAAGAAGCTATGTTAAAGGTGAAAAACCAGCTGACCCCGCGGATTCTCCAGGACCCCTGACACGTATGGTTACTCCACTGCCCCATGACGGCCTCCTGCCCTGCCAGCCACCCCGGCCACCGCCTCTCACCTGCCCCATGACAGCCCCCACCCCTGCCCCCCTCACCTGTCCCAGGGTGGGCTCCTGGTCCCCCAGCCCCACGATGAGGATGCAGTCGGCCTGTCTGATGCAGCGCTGGGTCCACGGGGTCATGGTGCTGTCCGTCTGGTACAGAACGATCCGGTTTATGTCCTCCTGCTGGGCCAGCCAGCCGGACAGACGGTACTCATGGATACTAAGGGGGGAGAGAGAACAACAGAGGGAATTAAAAGAAGAGGAGAGAGGAGGAGGGATAAATGAGAGAGGATGTAAAGAGGATGTAGAGAACAAAGATTAGATAACCACCCACCTCAGAGTCTGATTAGGTGATTTATCCAAAAGTTCATAAACAAGAACAAACCTTAAAAAATATTTTTTTGTTGTTGTTGATAAAAATTCTGTTTCTATGGCAAGGAAACCCCACTGACCTGTCGAGAGCGGAGGCCCCCAGCCTCTCTCGGATGATGTCACTGGTCAGCAGGAGGGTGGGGCCTGTAATTAAAAGGGCGGGGCTGAGTTATGGTCAGGCCTCCGGACAGTAAGTCACGATGACTAAGGGTAATAAGCCCAGAGCAGAGAGCAGAGAGCAGAGTGGACCCTGTCCCAGGGGAAGGGACACAGCTCACGGCTAAAGGGGGCGGCCGTACCTATGGCGCTGAGGGCGTGGCTGAGCTCCAGGTTGAAGGCGTTGATTGGCACATCGTCGCACACGGGCAGCACGGCCACCGTGGACAGGTTACTGGCCGGGTTGGTGACGTCAGGACTGGACGACACGTTGGCGAGGCCCAAACCCGGGCCTACGGAGAGAGAGAGAGAGAGAGAGAGAGAGAGAGAGAGAGAGAGAGAGAGAGAGAGAGAGAGAGAGAGAGAGAGAGAGAGAGAGAGAGAGAGAGAGAGAGAGAGAGAGAGAGAGAGAGAGAGAGAGAGAGAGAGAGAGAGAGAGAGGAGTGAGTGAGATATATATATATGATTTAGCAGACTTTTATCCAAAGACTTACAGTAGTGAATGCATACATTTTCAGTATATGTGGCCCCAGTGGGGATTGAACCCACAACCTAAACGTTGCCAACGCCATGCTCTACCAACTGAGCCACAGAGAACCATGTAAGAGAGAGAGTGTGTGAAGAGAGAGAGAGGGAGAGAGAGAGAGACATTCCCACATTCACAGAGAATCAATCCACATTTGCATCTTTCCACAGCCCATCTTCCTGCCAGACAAAGTTACTACAGCACTACTCAATGTAGAGAGAGAGAGAGTCAGAGAGAGAGAGAGATAGTGAGAGAGACTAAGAACCAGAAAGAGAGAAAGGGGATGTAAATATTGGAGAGGGAGGGAGAGAAAGAAAAAGTCTGGAGGATGGGGGATAGATAGAGAGAGATTTAAAAGACTGAACATAGAAAGAGAAAGATAAGATCGGGGCCCTGGAGAGGGGAGGAGGAGAAGAGGGGGATGAGTGCTGGTGCAGCTCACCGGAGAAGGGTCCACGGGCCTGCTGCAGGTTCCCCAGAATCTTCTGTCCCAACAGGTGGATCAGCCGGGTCACCACCTGTATACAGGTGCAGCACAGCCCACACTGCTCAGCAGGGCACAGAACCTCCTCTCTCTTGCACGCAGTGACACACGCACTAATTTTTATTTAGCTGACATTTGAGACATTTACCAGACATCCATATGCATTGGGTCTGTAACCCATTAAGACGTACACTCACGGCGGCAGTGTTGGTAATGGTTAAGGAACTGGGCTTGTAACGCAGAGGTTGTAGGTTCGAGCCCAGGTGGGGCACTGCTGTTGTACCCTTGAGCAAGGTACTAAACCTGAATTGCTTCAGTGTATAAATGGATTGTATGTAAAGAAATGTCAACTGTGTGAGTCGCTCTGGATAAGAGCATCTGATAAATGCCTGTAATGTAATGTACTGTGCTCAGAATGACACAAATTACATTTAGATTATGGTAATTCATCTAAACAGAATATAAATTAGGCTGTAAAGTTGTGACAAAATAAAACACGGCATGTTCTATTGAAAAGCTATAAATCAGAAAAGCAAGTCCTTTCATTTTTATTTTTAATTAATGTTCAGACATTTTGTGCATTTTTTTTCACTTGGAAGTTGTAGGGTAAAATGTGTAAATAAAGGTAGAAAAGTCTGATAAGATGTTTCAGGCTGTAAGGCAAAAAAAGGGGTCATTTTTGAGACTGGTGTGGACTTTAAAAGGGCACTGTATAATATTGTTTATAATATCATTTGCGAACGACCTGTCCTATATTTGCATGAACATTTTAGTTAATAAATAACAAAACACAAATAGAAATTCATATCATAAAGCTAATTTCTAAGCAACTTGAGGATTTATTAGCCTCTATGAAGTATATTTGAAGTTGGAGCACATAGACCTTGAATATGGGGTATTCTCCATCAATGAATAAAAGGCATTCTTTTATTTCTTATAATGGGATTATTTTTCCGGAAAAAAATTGATCGGTAACAATTCTATTTATCGGCTTTTGATTATTTTTACCGGCTGGCAATTGCTGGTTAATGGAAACCACGACACACACAGACACACAAACACACAGACACACAAACACACAGACACACAGACAGACACACGCACACAGACACACACACACACACAGCTCAACATAGGTAGCATGGGTCCTCTCCCTCATAGCTATCAAAAGTTATTGCAGAACCTTCACACTCACACTCACACCTTCACACTCACACCTTCACACTCACACCTTCACACTCACACACACACACACACACACACACACACACACACACACACACACACACACACACACACACACACACACCTGAGGGTATCTCCTCTTGATGTTGTTGAGCGTTCCCTCAGGCAGCTTCACCAGCTCTGTGTCTCTCACAGCGTGCACCGTGGTGGCGCGAGGCTGCCTGGTCAGAGCCTCCACCTGACAAATATTAAACATCACATCATTTAAAAACAGGACAGTCAAAATGATGTTTGTTATGCAACCATTCATTTTTTCCGGCGTTCAGACGGAAGGCGTGAAACATTGTCCTATAACCGGGCTCACGCATCCATGCATGGGAACACATGAAGAGGCAGGCGAGAAGGCGGAGCCTCTCACCACTCCGATGAGGTCACCGCGCCCGTACTCCCCCACCAGCTCCTTCTTCCCGTTGGCCTTGCGGATGACCGAACGCAGGCGGCCGTTCAGGACGATGTAGGTGCAGTCTGACTGGTCGTCCTGCCTGGGCAGAGAGAAAGAGGAGACGAACATTAGGGTAGGGCTGTTGCGCTAGAGCCAGTACTAGAGCTAGAGTAGTCCAGTTAGGGTTGGTTCAGTGTAATGACGAGCTTTGGGATCTGGTATAGCACCTGACTCTTCCAGTACCGACTGCTGACCAGTTAGCAGCACATAACTGGCCATACCGTCGTCCAAGGAGGGAGGGTTTTTGTGAGCAGGGTAACATTACAGGCATTTAGCAGACGCTCTTATCCAGAGCGACTTACAGTTTACATTTCTTTACAATCCATTGATGCAGCTGGATATTAACTGAAGCAATTCAGGTTAAGTACCTTGCTCAAGGGTACAACAGCAGTGTCCCACCTGGGAATTGAACCTGCAACCTAAACGTTACAAGCCCAGTTCCCTAACCATTATACCACACACTGCCTGCCAGTGTGTCCTTGCTTTATTGAGCAACAGCGACTCCTATGGCCAATCGGGTGCTGCAGTCTGCCTGCGCCAGCTGCGCATAAAGTGTGCACTTCGGAGGAGACATTGTGCTGGTCTGCGCTCTCAAAGCTCACGGAGGAGTGAGCTGCAGTGCTCCAGGTGTGCGTGTGGGAGGCACAGCGGAGACTGAGAGGTGGGGGAAAGAGGGGAAGGGGAGTGGTTTAATGGGGGCAGGGGGAAGGGGGAAGGAAGGGGGTGGTTACCTGTACAGGGCACGCCCTGCCTCCACAGCCATCCAGTCTATGGCGAAGTCCATCTGCCGCACAAAGGCTGACATGCGCACAGCCACGGTGTGGGCGGCGCTCAGCACCACGCTGGGCTGCTCTCGCATGATCCTGCAGGGGGCGACAGAGAGCGCAGCGGAAAAACACTGGGTCAGTTACACAGGGTCGTGCTTATGCTTATGCTCAGCATAGTTGAATATAACGTTATAATATTATAATACACAAATGTTTAATGATTTTAAACATTTTACATTCCATGGACATTCTCTGCACAGAGCCTTTGTGTCCAGTTAGGGGCCTTCTAAATAAAGTGTAATATTGTTATCATTTATTCATTATAATTATTGTTGTTATCATTGTTATCCTTAATATCATTGATATTTTTATTGTTATTATCATCATCATCCAGTACCCCATATCTCTCTGCTTGTCAATCACAATTTAAAATTATGAATGGGGGTGATAGCCCAGACTGAAGGCATGTCCAGGGGGTGCACATATACATATATATATATATATATAAAATTAATTATCATTATTGTTATCATTATTATCATGGCAATCGGAATGTAACATTTATATTAGCGTTTATATTTCAAGGCAAGCTTCCCCACGCCGCTGCAATCAGGATCATCTCTGACAGCACCAACTACCCAGACGTGAGCATTGATCTCACTGTGCTTAAACATCAAGTAAAATCACACGGTACTTCTTTCTGTGCGACGTAGTGAAGTGGTAATGCGCTCATTGCTCACACTAAGACAAACTAGACCCCGGAACTCTGCAGCCCCAGACCCGCTGACTCACTCGTAGAAGTCGGACTTGGAGATCTTGAGGAAGGTGCAGTCGCGCATGGCCTTGATGGTGAAGATGAGCGGCTCGCCCGTGAGCACGGCCAGCTGGCCCACCATCTCGCCCGGCTGGGTCACGAACAGACACACCGCCTCCTGCTTGTCAATCATCCGCTGGTACACGTGCAGGCAGCCGGACAGGACGAAGTGCAGACTGACATCCTGTGCCACAGGGGGAGGGAACGGGGCCAGTGTGCTACAATGGTTAGGGAACGCTAATAATATCATATCATATCATATAATATCATGGTTTGTGACGCTAAGGCTGCAGGTTCGATCCCCACTGCCGTTGTACCCTTGAGCAAGGTACTCAAGCTGAATTGCATCAGTTAATATCCAGCTGAAGAAATGGATTGTGTGTAAACTGTGTAAGTCGCTCTGGAGAACAGCGTCTGCTAAAATACAATGTAATGTAATGGGGGGGTTATTTAGTCATATCCTCCTGCCACATGGGAATTTTTATATCCCAACTTGGCAAAACAATGCGAGTATAATTATTACCAAATGCAGGTCTCTCAAAAGAGGGGGAGGTCGAGAGGAGAGGAGAGGAGAGGAGAGGGGGGGAAAAATAGACATAGGAGAGACAGGATAAGGGAAATGGAGGACGCCAAACAGAGAATGGCAGGAAAGGGGGAGAGGAAGAGGAGAAGGGGGAGGAACTAATAATCCAAAGAGGGATGCAGTAGACTCGGAGAGGAGGAGAAATGCAGGGGCTACAGTGCACTCTGAAGGCAGGGGTGCTGAGGCGGCCATTTTGTGCCTACCTGGTCTCCCTGTCGCGCCAGAACTGCCCCAGCTTTGGCGTGGTGAAACGTCACTCTGCCGTTCAGCAAAGCAGGATCCTGCAGAGAGAGAGAGAGAGAGAGAGGGAACAAGAAAGAGAGGGTGACGGAAAGAATCGTGTGTTAAGATCTAGCTATTTCAGAAGACGTTTCCCTCCCTCCGGTTTTCAACACCAAGCCCGCTGTTCAACGATTTCAAAGAGTTGAGAGATGGCACTCGATGGCAGGTTGGACTGAAAGGCTGCCACTGGGAAATAAGTGTGATGAAATTTTAGATGCAATCGAATTAAGGTAGTGGTGAAATAAGCCAGGTGGTGAAATAGGCCTGCGGGCAAAAAATAACTTGTTGGGCAAACTACAAGGCCAGGCCCTCTGACGTGTAGAGACCGCACTCTCTGAAGTGCTCAGGCATGCGAGTTCAGCGCTGTGTTGGAAGATGTCCAGGTGGGAGGGAGGGACCTTTGAAGGAGCGTTTATTGAGTTTTAGGAGAGACACGCCCAAAAGCTAAACACAAGCAAAAAGGAGTTGACTCAACCTGTCCTCAGGGGGCCGTTGTTATCTTTTGCGCCTCCTAAAAAAAATCAATAAACTCTCGCTCATTGCGATTCAAAAGCTGCTCCTTTCACTCCATTGGCTGTTATTCCACGTTCACTTCTCTCCACCCCCTGTGGTTTTGTGAGGACTAGGCGGGACAGGGCGGGACAGGGCTGACCAGACGCACCTCGATCTTCATGAGCTTCAGGATCTCCTTCTGTGCCTCCTCGAACAGCGAGGCGCTGGGCCGCCCAGGCAGTGACCCGTAGAAGGTGTCCAGACCCCCCTCCTCCTCGGGGTACAGGTAGATCCCCGACGGGACCTCGTCCACCGTCACGGACTTCCTCTCTTTCTGGTCCTGGGACACCGACTGGGGGCGCAATGGGAGGGGAGAGGTGAGAGGAGCACGTAACAGCCACACTATGGCCCTAAAGTACAGTACAGTACAGCAACACACTTAACATCCACACTATCGCCCTAAAGCACAGTACAGCACGGCTACATATCACAACTTGTACACATACACACATGGCCATGTGTGTGCATATATATATATATATCACTGTTGTAGGATATTGAGGGGCCATTCAGGCCAAGCTGCTTGTCCAAGATGGCCCCTCAATATCCTACAACAGTGACCCCCCCCCCCTCCCTCCCCTCCACTAACCCGTGTGAATACGGGCGGGGTGGGGGTGCCTTCCTCCGCGGAGACCGAGATGCGGCCTCTCTCGTACGCCATGTCGAAGTCCGACCGCAGACTCTTCTGGATGCCTGCGCAGAGAACACAGAGAGAGGTGTGAGAGCAGCGCCCTAAACACGGACAGACATGGCTGCCCTGCAGACAGACCACACACCTAACCTCCCGGCTAACGCTGATTTGGGCCAAAAAAGGGAAAAGCTGATTCTGCCCTGTAGTTTGCAGCTGCGATTGACTTAATACCATTGACTTAATGGTGGTTCTGTGTGGCTCAGTAGGTAGAGTACGGCGTTGGCAACGCTTAGGTTGTGGTTTAGATTCCCACTGGGGCCACATATACTGAAAAATGTATACATTCACTACTGTAAGTTGCTTTGGATAAAAGCGTCTGATAAACGGCACATATTATTATTATCATATTAATACACAGCCATAACATTTTTTTAAATATTAGAAAGCGATGCAAATTACCACAACGACAGTGAGCAATGCAAATGAGCTCCTCAAAAAAGACACATCTGTTATGCAGTGCAGGTGGAGGCGTTCTGAGGATCAGAGCGCTGGGCGGGATTGGGAGGAGGGGGGAGGTGGTTAAGGTGAGATGGGGGCGTGGGATTGGTGGTTAAGGTGAGACGGGGGCGTGGGATTGGTGGTTAAGGTGAGACGGGGGCGTGGGATTGGTGGTTAAGGTGAGACGGGGCGTGGGATTGGTGGTTAAGGTGAGACGGGGCGTGGGATTGGTGGTTAAGGTGAGACGGGGACGTGGGCTCACCAGCGATGTCCACTGGCATGGAAATCGCCCGACTGAGAGTGGGCACTGTGGTTCCCTCCTTTGCATGATCCCCTCCTGCAATCAGACAGATCACATACAGGAGTGTGACACACACACCTACATACATACATACATACATATATACACACACACACACACACACACACACACACACATACACACATACACACATATACACATATGGTACACACATACACATACACCTTTACATGATCCCATACACACATACAATCAGACAGATACACATATACAGGATACACACACACACACACACACACACACACACATACACACACACACACACACACACACACACACACACACACACACACACACACACACACACACACACACACACACACACACACACACACACACACACATACACATACACATACACATACACACACACATACACATACACATATATTTCCTCCCATTTTGAAATTCACACTGGCATTTGTAGGCCTGTCCCATTGCTTGTCTGTTAAATTTGCGGAAGCACAGAGCACATCCTCTGAAGGGTGTGACACCACGCCATGCTGCTGCTGCTGCTCTCTTCACGCTCTGCACTCAACGAGCCACTGCGCTGGAGGACTGTGTGTGTGAGTGTGTATGCGAGTGTGAGTGTGTAAGAGTGAGTGTATACACATTATACTGATTTGCATATGAATGTATATGCACACACATGGCCATGTGTGCATGTGTATAAGTTGTGATATGTAGCCGTATGAAGAAGTGTGTTGCCGTGCTGTACTGTGCTTTGGGAGCGATAGTGTGGATGTTAAGTGTGGAGGATTGTAAAGAAATGTAAATGTAATGTAATGTACATTTTTACATTTTAAGCATTTCGCAGACGCTCTTATCCAGAGCGACTTACAAGAAGTGCATTAATACATGGTAGGAACAATCATGCAGGAATACAGCGATAGACATCGTTGCGCAGGATATCAGTGCAATTAAAAGTAAATACCCGTGTAGAAAAAAATTATCTTTCTACTGATGACAGACCCATTAAAAACGAGGGCGTTATCAAAACCAAAGCAAACTGGTTTTTACATTTGCATTAACAGCTGAGACACGAGGGAGGGCAGTAAAAGCCTGACACAGGAAACCAGAACAAGGATGGATGTCAGTGCCGCTCCCTGCCCTTTCAAAAGCGCTGGTTTTGTTTTGGGGGGTGCCTCCATTACGGAGGAAGTAGTGAATTATGGATGACCCCCTTCCTGTCCCAGGAGAAGGGGGGTGGTGGCTGCAGATAAGGGGAAGGGCACTGGGAAGAGAGTCGCAGTGTTTCTGGCACCACCCCAGGGTCAGTGTTAGAGTGGTACGGTTCTGGGGGCAGGAGCAGCAGCTTGCTCACACATTCGACTGAGTAAATACATGTTGTTGTTCAGCGGAAATGTAGCGGGAAGATGGAGTTGGCTAAAGTCAAATCTGTCTCTGCCTCTGCCTCTGCCTCTGCCTCTGCCTCTGCCTCTGCCTCTGCCTCTGCCTCTGCCTCTGCCTCTGCCTCTGCCTCTGCCTCTGCCTCTGCCTCTGCCTCTGCCTCTGCCTCTGCCTCTGCCTCTGCCTCTGCCTCTGCCTCTGCCTCTGCCTCTGTCTCTGTCTCTGTCTCTCTTGCTCTCTCTTGCTCTCTCTTGCTCTCTCTTGCTCTCTCTTGCTCTCTCTTTTGTTCTTTCACACTTTCTCTCTTTCTCTCACCTTGGGCATCGTTCTTGCAGGCAGCGTCGCGGTGCTCCTCGGTCACCGTCATGCTGCCGAAGCGTTTGCTGTGCCGGACGGGGCTGGTGCGGGACGGGTGGGGGGACAGGGGCAGCAGGCGGAGGGGCTGCATCTCCTGTGGGGCGGGGCGGGGCAGGGGCAGGGCGGAGAGAAATCACCTCCATCAGCACCATCGTCATGAACAACACATGGATACACTTTACACTCTCAGAGAAGCATGACTGAACGATGGGCCAACAAGATGCAGAACTGATTATGGCCTGTTAGAGAGTGTGTGCGTTTATTTGTGTTTCAGTATGAGAGTGTGTGTGTGTGTGTGAATATGAGAGTGAGTGTGTGTGTGTATTTCTGTGTGAGTATGAGAGTGTGTGTGTGCATGTGTGTGAGTATGAGTATGAGTGTGTGTGTGTGTGTGTGTGTGTGTGTGTGTGTGTGTGTGTGTGTGTGTGTGTGTGTATGTGTGTGTGTGTGTGTGTAACACAGCTGACTCACATGGCTGAAGAGCTCATTGGTCAGGCCCAGGTAGTTGTGCAGGGCCAGCACTGTTACTCTCTGGAGACGAACCATGATGATCTGAGAGAGAGAGAGAAATATTGAGTAAATTCAGGTCACACGTGCATGCATGCACGCACACACTCACACACACACACACACACACACACACACACACACACACACACACGCACACACACACGCACACACACACGCACACACACACACACACACACACACACTGTCATACTCATGCACACACGCACACACGCACACACACACACTGTCATACTCATGCACACACACACACACACACACACACACACACACACACGCACACACGCACACACACACGCACACACGCACACACACACACACACACACACTGTCATACTCATGCACACACGCACACACGCGCACACACACACACACACACACACACACACACACACACACTG
>JAINUG010000166.1:387500-557500 GCA_029706075.1 Aldrovandia affinis
GAGTGGTTAGGAACCCCATGTGCAATAAGTCTATTGTTTTTGATAATGAATTGTTAATGAATGAATACATTAAAACTCTGCTAACATGTTTATCTGCACCAGACCGTCCTAAAATAAGCACAGTTTTACCCACGTTTTCCAAAAAATATATTTCGATAAGAGAAGTGCAATGCTCAGAGGTTGCGCTCCCATGCCCAAATTTCCCTGATTTCTGTCACGTCTGAAAGTGCAAAGAGTGTGCTTCAGTGATGACACACTGCAACTCTGTGAGCTTTGAGGCCAAGCAGGGAGGCCACAGGGGCGGTGTGCACGTTCCTCTGTTTTATTGCCTTCATGCAGCTCCATCTCTCTCACGCTCCAGAGTGCAGGACACAGAGCACGTTCCCAGAGCATTCCTGCCGCTCAAGACGTGACCCTGGGGTCTAAGGAGGGGGGCGGGCTTTCGGTGCCCGCATGCCTCCCCCTGAGGGCGACGCACACTGGGAAACACAATAAACATTGTCCTTTCTGCAGCTGGCAAACATGGCAGCCGCTACTAACTGCCTCCCGCTCCTCTCCTCTCCTCTGGTCTCGTGGCGGGGCCGGAGCGAGTGTGACGGGAAAAACAACAGAGTAGCACACAAACCACACAGAGTTACATGGGACAGGCAGACAGACAGACACACAGACAGTGAGCAGGTCAGCTGACCACAGCAACGTGAGAAAATGTGCATGGGACTTTCACTTCTGCTACTTGCACAATGTGCATCCGTCTTAGCGCTAAGATCAGACAGCCCTGCCTCCGCCTTAGCGCTAAGATCAGACAGCCCTGCCTCCACCTTAGCGCTAAGATCAGACAGCCCTGCCTCCGCCTTAGCGCTAAGATCAGACAGCCCTGCCTCCACCTTAGTGCTAAGATCAGACAGCCCTGCCTCCGCCTTAGCGCTAAGATCAGACAGCCCTGCCTCCGTGTTAGCACTAAGATCAGACAGCCCTGCCTCCGCCTTAGCGCTAAGATCAGACAGCCCTGCCTCCGTGTTAGCACTAAGATCAGACAGCCCTGCCTCCACCTTAGCGCTAAGATCAGACAACCCTGCCTCCGCCTTAGCACTAAGATCAGACAGCCCTGCCTCCCTCTTAACGCTAAGATCAGACAGCCCTGCAGCCGTGTTAGCGCTAAGATCAGACAGCCCTGCAGCATGCGAAGGGCAGCGTGGGCTGGAGCCACACAAGTCCCTCCCACGTCCCATCTCACACCAATCACGGCGTGGGAGAGGGGCTATTGATCCCTTCTGCAGATGCCAGGCCCAGATATCCAGTCTGTCTGTTTTGGGATGCACCCTGACAGATGGGCCAGAAACTGTCCTGTCCTGAATGAACAGGATGGGGGCAGGGTCACCGAGGGGGGCGGGATCGGACGGGTTTAGCAGGTGGGTGGGTGGGGGAGGGGGAGGGGGGGGGGGAGGGGACGTGCGCTCACCTCTGTGGGGTCAGACTCCTGTTCCGATACACTCTGTCCCATTCTAGCCCCACCTCTTCACAGGGCTGGTCCATCAACGGCCACTGAATAACAATAATAATTATAATTATAATAATAATAATAATTATAATAATAAAAACAATGGTACTATTAATAAGGTGCTTTTTTTACATCATCATTTGCAAAGAGCTTTCAAAATAAGAGCAAATAAGATGGGAGGGGAAACAAAGCAATATAAAACAAGGCATTTAAAATAGACATTTAAAGTAAAGCTTGTAAACTAGGCTAATACATGCTGTAAAGAGAGTGGACTGGTGCAACGCAAATGCAGTGCAAATGAGCAAACACAGGAAATAATGCAAATATGAGCAATAAAAATCAATAAAGGATGGCGATAATTTAAAAGATGGATTGAAGAGATGGGTTTATCCGATGGAAGACAAGACTTGATAAAGGACACACACACAGACACACACATTTCATAACCAAAAACACACAGCCACACACACACATCCCATAACCAAAAACACACAGCCACACACACACATCCCATAACCAAAAACACACAGCCACACACACACATCCCATAACCAAAAACACACAGCCACACACACACATCCCATAACCAAAAATACACAAGTTTAAAAACAACGAAACCATAAGACAGTTCAAACGAACCTCAGACCAACAGACTTGTCACAGAATGGCTTTTCTTAATCGATAATAATACTTAAAAATCTTGCTATGCCACATCCTCGTCTGGTAAGCAGCTACAACCCACACAAAGCACTCCAACACAGGTGTAAACCAGGCCCGAGTGAAACAGACAATTATCTCAATATTAACGGCAGAGATGAGAGAGACACACTCACTACGCACACCCAACGCTCCACAGTCCTCCGTATGGCTCTTTCTAGGGCTTATCCTCTTAGTCCCACCACTTGGGTGATGCCCAGGGGACATACTGCTCAGTGAAGCCCCCCCCCCCCCACCACACACCCACTCCATCCATCACCGAGACATTCCAAGGAGAGTCAAACACCATCCCCGTGCCCTCCCCCGAATTCTACCCCCGAAGCTTAACTCCCTCACTGACATTATACAGGACATAAACACAGTCTCAAACACACAGAATTACATAAATGCACATAGAAAACACACACACACACACACACACACACACCATGCACTGCACACAGAGATCCACCACAGCACACACACAAACATACATACATATACATATACATATACACACACACACCCTTATTAACAAATAATTGTTATTGTTATTGCACTGCTCTCAGAGACCCCACACACACACACACACACACACACACACACACACACACACACACACACACACACACACACACACACACACACACACACACACACACACACACACACACACACACACACACACACACACACACACACACACACACACACACACACACACACACACACACACACACGCTACATAACTGCCCCACATTTCCCATCTCTGCCATCGTCTTTTGTACCAGTCAGGTCACAGCAACATCTTCCATCGCCGGCAGAAGAGCCTCAAATTACTGCACAGACACCCCGTTTGGCACTGTTCCATGCGCTTGTCGTTCCTTTTTCCTGTTCCAAGGCTGATCATACTCCTCACTCACCAGGACTTCACAAAGGCTGATCATACTCCTCACTCACCAGGACAACCGCGTGCTGAGAATCCGACACACAGGGACACAGAGCAGAGGCGCTCAAGTGTGGTATAATGGTTAGGGAACTGGGCTTGTAACGTTAAGGTTGCAGGTTCAATCCCCAGTTGGGACACTGCCGTTGTACCCTTGAGCAAGGTACTTAACCTGAAGTTAATTTCCAGCTCTATAAATGGATTGTATGTAAAGAAATGTAAACTGTAAGTCGCTCTGGATAAGAGCGTCTGCTAAATGCCTGTAATGTAATGTAATGGCTCCCTTAACACATAAAACACACCTGTAAGCCCCGCCCACCAACTCATCCATTGGTCCATTTTGTACTCTGGCACCAATGGCACCTGGCTCTGTCACACTGCAAGTCAATCTAAATCAGGGGGGTGGCACAGTAAGGTAAAGCCCATTGTGATTGGCAGCTTGGGGTCCTGTGATTAGAAGCCTTGACTTTTGAAGCGGCCAGTCATTGTTCCGCCTGCATGCCATTGTTCCCCCAGAACAAACCAGCCAGTGTCCCAATGCAGGGAGTCTGGGAGGAGTGAGCACTTTCTCCACACGCAGCACATTCTGGGGTGTGAGGGTCACACAGCATCTCTCAGCGTGTTCACTGCACACACTCAGGAGAGAGGAACAACACTACCGCTTATTCACAAAAGGGTTTATTCCTGCCATTTATGCATCATCCTTCAGAAACTTCCCTTGTCCTGAACGTTACAATGGGGGAAAAAACATAACATCTATGCACACACACACACAGGCATGAACACACACACACATACACACGCCCATGCCCACACACACACACACATAAATGCATACAGACACGCCCATGCAAGCATGCAGGCACACACTAACACAAACAGTTATCAAGACAATGACAAAAAAAATCATCTGGAAAATGTCCATAATTTTAGAACAAATCGTAATGATGGCATAAACACTAGGTAGGAGGCAGACATGTCCATACAGCTGCATGAGGGGAAAAACATCTCCATCTTAATCTTGTTTCATCATGTGGAGGCAACAGCAGCTCTGTTCACCGTGGAAACGGAGCGCAGTATGAACTGCTAGGGGAACAGAGTCCAAGTCACACAACCTGGTGGTCCTTACTGTAGCATGATTCTCCTATTCAGTAGCAGCCACATAGCACCGAGTCATTAGGCTATATCATTCAACTCTCCATCTGAACTCTGATCCTCTGCATATATTGTAGAGAATTTTTAAAAGGCCCAGGTCTTGAACTGAGCAGCGACTCAAAAGTAAAGCTAACATATAGAACTGCGGCCAGTTTAACACTCGCGATGCTGGTGTGATGTCCATGGCTTTAGTGAGATGCTTCAACTATGCGGTGTCGGTTCCGTTCAACATATGTACCTAGCTAGCTAACGAATTATTTATCCTGGCGAATAGAGTTCTGAACACATGAACGGAACCCCGTCCATGTAACGTTACTCCATCAGCAGTGCTTAATTAGTAAAATAAGAGATGCCGGGGCTCAACTGGCCTCCCCCAACCACACACCCCACCGCGGAGGAAAAACAGAAGCGGTAATATGGTTGCTGTTTTGAAAGACGCTCTTGCTGACGTCTTTAGATTAGATTCATTTGTGAGAAACCTCTCTCGCACTCTGCGCTGGAAATTGCTACGGTGTTAACAGCGGCTAAGAGATCCTTCAAGGGCTGTGTAACTTGTTCTCCCGATGTCTCTGTGAACACTCTGAAAGCACGATTTGTTTCTAGGCTGTTAAGTCTGTTAAAATACGCGTTGTTGTCGCACTTTAGATATTTATGAGCCCGGGGCTCTGATTCTGAGTAAGACATTTGCCGGGGCACAAGATCGGCTAGCCCCGGCACAAATTAAGCACTGCCCATCAGACTGACTAGCATCACACGTCGTTGAACACAACAATCAGATGACGTAGTTCTGAAATGTCCGTAGGACGTGCTCCGTTTACATTGTTCTTTAGCTTAATCAGGCTAGTGATGTAACCCATATGAATATCCAAAACATCTACGTAACGTTACTCGATGTTATTTTTGCAAGCTTTCTCGATCTGCTGCATAGGTCCTGTCCAAACTCGCACTCCGTGCAGGCCTGGTCTGAAATCAGTGAACGTGACCGTGGAATGATGTAACTAGCTAGCCTGTTTCATATCAAATTAGCGGCAGGCAGGCAGGCAAACACACGCCATAATGTACAGATTGTACATTATGTTTCAAAGAAATCGCCGTCTAATGTCTGCAACTAATTGTATGACATGCGTTAAGCCAACGCAGCCAATAAAATTGTACGGTAGCCAGATACAACAGGGAGTAGCATTATTAGCCAACCCGAGCAGCGATTGAGAAATATTACCTTACAGCTAGCTAGCTAACGCAGTGATGCTGAAGTCCAGTGTAGAGCGTTTGAATAAATCCGTGTTCTGCTCTCCAGACAGTTACCTACCTACCCAACCATTTATGATGTAGATATACATCGGTTATTCACTGGCTCTCCCAAGCTGGCAAGCCATTTAGTCGTCTAACTCTATGAGCTATGGGTGATTGTAAGATACCTAGCTAGTTAGTCCGCCAATGTTAGTATATGCTGTGTTACATACGTCTTTGTGGTTTATTTGCCATCCTTTGATTTTTCCCAGTCTTGACATTTTATTTTGTTACTGGCATTCGCTCAGTACCTGCATGTAAGCCCTAGCCCGTGTCATTGGGCTAGTGAATGCGATGATGCTGCGTTTTGACCCCCGCAGCAGCAGCAACAACAACAGTCAACACCGAAGAACAGTGACATGCTCAACCTGGCGCACTAGTTTAAACCCCCCCTGCTTACTCACCAAAATACAACGATGGACAACATATTGGAATCGACTCGGTCGAAGCACATCCCTTGTTAAAATAAAATGCGTTGTCACTTCTTAGCAAACCGATGTTTATCATAACGGCAGGATTTTGAATGCTTCGCTTGCCGAGTCTCACCTGATCCAGCGCGGCTCTCGTCAATCTCGTCTGTCAAACATCGACTCTGGAAAAAACCCATAAAAGCAACTCCTCCCCCTTCTCACTGGGAAAATGGGATTTGACCAATCACAATGTCGAATCTCCGCCATTTTAACCAATCGTGATCGCGATAGGTAGCCGTCACTCACGACCTACTGACCGACAACTCTAGGTAGTACTAGCCAATTGCACAGCAGTCTTGCGAAGAGACGCTCAGAAACGATCCAGGATTGGCTAGTTATTTTGAGAGTGACGGGAAATTAAGCCAATGCATTGAAAGACATCGGGTCCGCAGTATCAATACACGTTGGCTTTGACCTCTCCGGATCACTGTGTCATCTGAGTGGTCGTGCGTTGGTGTTAATATAACCGCCCTCCTGCCCCACATCAACGTAAACAAGCAAGTACAACTAAATACATAAATAGATCACAATAAATAACATTTCATCAAGAGAACAGGCCATTCACCCCATTCAGGTTTGTTATTTGGCCTATGGTCTAGAATCTTTCTAGCACTGTTTAAGCCTGGTTGTAAACGCTTGCTCAGAAGGTCACTGCAAATGTCTCTGTTGCTGATTCTAGTAAGTTAGTCCATGGATTAATTACTGTGTGAAAACTACTTGATAGAAACTAACTTCCACCTACAGTATGTTCTCTTGTTCTTCTGACTTACAGGTGACTGGGACTGACATTCCACCAGTAGAGTACATTTTTTGTCCCACCATACATTTTCAAAACATACATGCACACAAGGCCGAAATTACCATATATATTGGGGGGGGGACATCCCCCCAATATTCAGATATGCTCAAAATGTCCCCCCCAATATATAGCCTAGCTGATATAAAAAATATAAATAAATTGATTTGGTCCCCCCCCAATGTTGACTCCATGGTTATGGCCTTGCATGCACATAATATAATAAAAATGTAATTGTTGTCTACAATGAAATGATCTTATAACAAAATGCAAATATGGTTACAAAAAAAAGTTTACAAACATTTTTTTCAAAAAACATTTGCATGTCAAATAAAATAATTAAAATATGTCAAAATTGTTTTGTATGGTTTGCATATGATATACATTATTGTGACATGTTTAATGGTGAAAACCTTGTTTTTCATTATTAATTTTATTATTTATATTATTATTTTATTATAAATTATAAATTATGCACAACATACAACGCAACCCTGTCACCTAAACCTATTTGCCCTGCCAAAGGAAGAGGAAGTCACATGATAAACAGGAAATTGCATCATCAAGACCACTTCTAACAGCATGGTCAAAAGAAAGGCCAGCCTCCTCTTGCATTTGCCATATTTTCTTAGCATTTTCAGCATTTGTTGACTTCGTTCAGCTTAACAGCTCGACACTGTTACCAAGACAATACCCATGAAAAATAATAATTTCAAAGTGTACTTTGTTTATTCCAAAACTGTGTTGGTCATGACCTTGACAGTGACATTTAGTTCCAAACTTAGCATCCAGTACTGAGAAATAGCTAACATGAACCTGGATGTGCAACCCTGTTACCTGAAACCCTGTTACCACCTTGGGAGTAACAGGGTTGCACAGCAGTAACAGGGTTGCACATCCAACATTTTGAAGAAGAAGTTCAAGCGGCATACAAATAACATCAAACAGCAGTACACATATTACAGAGCTCTACAGCAGAGCCTGTCTTCCAAGGGATGTATGATACGTGTGGATGTTTTGGAGAAGTACAGGTGCAAACATAGCTCTGAGGTGCAGGCTGTACATTTTGGATCATTACACCTGCAGGCCACCTTACACACAGGTGTGCTTTATGTAGGTGGAGCAACAACAACCAAAATGACCTCTTTTTGCACAGTGTCCCCCTCCAGGCTGAAGGGTCCACCTGCTATATGGCAACATCTGAACCCAGTGCTCAATGACATCAGAGCTAAGCACCCACAACTGTCCACTGTGCACTTCTCCAGTGATGGTCCTTGCGGCCAGCACAAGCAGAGAGGACATTTTTACCTCTTTACTGTTTAACTGTTTAGCAAGGGCTTCACTGGAGGCACATGGAACTACTTGGAAGCAAGCCACGGAAAAGGTGCCCCAGATGGCGTCGGCGGATAATTTAAATCAGGGGGTGTGTGGGCCGGTGTGGGTGCAGGCTTTTGTTCCAGCCGAGCAGTAGCTCACCTGATTTGACTAATCAGCTAATCAAAGTCTTCAATCAGGGCTTTGATGAGTGGAATCAGGTGTGTCACTGTTCAGTTGGAACAAAAGCCTGCACCCACACCGGCCCACACAGGGTAAGATTGCCCACCCCTGATTTAAAAGAACCGCAGACAGGCTTGCCAGTCAAGGGAAAGACATCCCTGATGCTGCCACTTTCTTCAAGGCACCGACGGAGTCAGAAACCACCATCAGGCTGTTTTATGTGGATGAGAAGGAGGCTGTCGAGGAGGCTGTTCAAGAAATGCCAGGAGACATCCCAGCCGCACCAGCGACCGTGAAGCTCCACCAGGCAGTCACCCTCACACCTGGACAGATGAAATACCGCGATGTCAGCTGCTTATGTTCAACCAAGAGAACTCTGGAGAGTGAGTGTTATAATGCCAAGAGCTTCAGCTGCGCACAATGGAACGCTCACACACCGCACTACCAGACATCCAGTGGCAAAGTTCAGAGGTGGTAGGGAAATGGTGTGCTCTACATCAGCGGTCCCCAACCTTTTTTGCACCACGGACCGGTTTCATGCAAGACCATTTTCGACGGTGCGGAAAAGAGGCACAGACGGAAGTGGTCATTTTTCAAAATAAAACACCCTGCAGACTGCGATAGTCAATAAAATTCAAATAAAATTAAAATTAAAACGTTTTTATTATTTCTGTGCAGCCCGGTACCAAATGCCTCACGGACCGGTACCGGGCCACGGCCCGGTGGTTGGGAACCCCTGCTCTACATTACATTACATTACAGGCATTTAGCAGACGCTCTTATCCAGAGCGACTTACACAGTTTACATTTGTTTTACATACAATCCATTTATACACTGAAGCAATTCAGGTTAAGTACCTTGCTCAAGGGTACAACAGCAGTGCTTCCACCTGGGGATTGAACCTGCAACCTTAACGTTACAAACCCAGTTCCCTAACCATTGTACCACACTGCCGCCAGCGTTCTGCTTTATGGTGGCACTCTGTATCCTGGGATCATCTGTGAAGTCAGTGAAACACAATGCCAAGTTAAGTGCATGCACCGAGTGGGTGCAGAGAGATACTATTGGCCACTCAGGGAGGAGTATCCATTTGAAGACATAGTGTCCTTAATTCCTGCACCACAGCCAGCTACCTCTCATCACATGGACATTGTGAGGGACATGCGGTCCACACTGGTCTCCTATGAATATATCCGAGGAGCTGCAGCACTGCCATGACATCTGTCATTTGTGGCTAAAAAGATGAAAATGTCCAGTCCCAAAGATAAGGATAATGAGGATAAAATGAGGATAATTGTTTATGGTTATTTGAATGGTTGATAGACTGTTAAATCCATTTTTACTTGATAAATAATAATTCCTGTTCTTTCCAAATGCAGTATTATTTTTTAAAACCTGTTCATGGATCCAATTATTGTCAAAGGCAATATGATGTTTTTAAATTGATCAAGTAATTCCTTGCATTGCCAAATTTGCCATTACACTTTTTCACATGCTCAAGGATGATTCAAATGTGATATCTTTTGATATCTTGTTCACCTGTTCTTTTTTTTCAGTTTTTACCTGTGATATGTGATATGAACCTTTATGCTCATGTTCAGAAATAATTCCTGTCATTATTACAGATGTACTCAATCCATTTTGATAAAGATTGTCTTAAACAAAATTCCTCTAGTCTTGGATTTTCATTCATAACATGTATGTCATAATCCATTACAGTGGAAAACCTGTAAAGATGACAAGCTAAAATAACCCTGTTACTGTGCACAACCCTGTTACCCTGCTTTCAACCCTATTACTTTACAATTTTAATGAAAATTATCTTAAATAATCTTCTTGACTACTTATATTTAAGGTATTGTAACTTTAACAGTTTGAGTGATTACATACAAAAATATATGTAAGCAAACAACTAGGATTTAATGCTGAAATGGGAAAAAGGATATGTGTCTGTTATGATGATAGACAAATTATGTTACAAAAGTTGCTTTGCCCCAGTAATTCAAATCTTTATTTATTTATTTATTTTTCTGATTTTATCCCGCTTTTCTTCTAATTTGGTAGCCAATTACTCCCGCTATTCTTAGGTCAATCCCCTCCCTCATAGTTCACTGCTGTAGCCCTGTGACCGGCAGTGACAAAGGTGAAGCATCGTCTCCTCCAAGACAGCACTCGTCATGCTGTTGGCTGTAACTCCGGCACCGCAGAGCCACTCCTGTGCGTGGCCGTGGTTGTGGCCAGCATCGGACATTGAAACCACTAGACCACGCAGGAGGCCCCCAGTAATGTTCTGATCAGAAATTCCATGAGTATACATGTAAATAGGACTTTCCCTTATTCAATGATAATGGATTTATTTGAAACAAGGTTTTCCAACAGATAGCAGAAAGCCAAACAACTAAGTACAATTTTGAAGTCTGTTGATGCCTAAATTGTGCTCCAATGGTGGAATGTCCCAACTGCCAAAATAATGCCCTTATCCAACTGGTCACTAAATGGTTTGATGAGCATGACAACGATATAACCCATATGCCATGGCCGTCCCAGTTACCAAATCTCAATACAATTGAACACTTATGGGAGATTCTGGAGCAGACGCCTGAGACAGCATTTTCCACCACCTTCAACAAAACACCAAATTATGTCATTTATTGTATTTCTCGTGTTGCTTTCTTCAATAGAGTCCAATAGAGTTCTAGGCACTTGTAGAATCTATGGCAATGTACTGTTCTGGCTCGTTGAGGCTTGTGGTGGCCCAACTCCACCACATGACTGGCGGTGTAGTGTAATGGTTAGGGAGCTGGGCTTGTAACTCAGAGGTTGCAGGTTCAATTCCCAGGTGGGACACTGCTGTTGTACCCTTGAGCAAGGTACTTAACCTGAATTGCTTCAGTAAAAAAATATCCAGCTGTATAAATGGATTGTATGTAAAGAAATGTAAACTGTGTAAGTCGCTCTGGATAAGAACATCTGATAAATGCCTAAAATGTAACTCACTTTATGTTGCTGTTTCCTTTACTTTTGTTGTTACTTGAGAAATTACAGGAAACCATAGAAATCAAACAGTACAGCTCCAGGCCTAAGTTCAGGCACAGACTTCATACACACACAGCTTTGCTGTACTGTAATTGGGTTCATGTCATACATTTATTGATTGCTGGGCAGGCCAGTGGATTTATATGGATCCTGTTGATTTATGCAGATACATGTTGCCTTCTGGGTAAACAGCCAACGATCACAGCAGAGACATTTAAATTGTATCTCCGCTGCAGTCGCCTAATAAGGACTCAGGAAACTTTGTGTTCACATTTTCCTTTGTTATTCTATTTGTTAAACAAAAAAACAAAAATAATATTCAATATGTAACCAATGCTATGCATGAAAAATATTTTTATCACCATAAATTCATGCAAGCATCAGGTAAAACGTATTGTGGAAGGTGCTCAACTCCTTATTTAATTAATATCCTAAATCTGTATGGTGCTGCAACCCAATAATGAAATGCAGGTAAAAATGTCAGAAAAGGGCACATCACAAATCACACAAACATTTTGGCTCTGTGTCTTCCTCAGCGTGTGGTCAAAAAACACCTGCCCAAGCCGAGATTAAATTATCGGCACCTATACCTGCCTCTCCTGATGCATGTTAACACCCACACAATAGCAAAAGGTATGAAAGGAATTCAAACGCAATAATCGCACAATATAACCAATATGAAAATTAAAGTTAAGTCATGAAAAGTATAATGAAACATAAAGAATAAAAAATATGAAACAAATAGTGGGCCTGTTGCACATTCAAAACTAATCAACAAAAAGCTAAATGACAAAAAGCATGCCAAACACCTCTATGTGTGGATCATTTAATTCATATATAATTTAACAGATTTTAAATTAAATTCTTTTTCAAAACTTGTAAAGACATATGGCCTCGGATGAAATGGCAGCTGTTTCTATGTGAAACTTTTAACAAGAGGCCAAAATGCCACCCGGCCAAGGATAACCCTAAATACTAAATAGTGGTGCAAAACAGTAGACACACCATGAAGCCATGTTTACACTAGCCTGGATTCACGAGCACCTCAACATGGCTGACGTTCTTACCTGTACATTGCAACCCGAGCTTCCGTCCGTCTGATACGATGCACAGAGTTGGGCCAAACAGAAGAGGGCATGTTTATTGTGAGGTTGTAGAACGTGGGATGAGAATGTTTTCCATTTGCATTCTGCCACACATGCCACTGTGTACACAAACCCTGCAGCGAGAGAATCTAAATATTTTATTATATTGCATTACTGTGAGAAAGGGGGAAAGGGAATAGGGGAAAGGGATAGAAAATGGATTTGATTGTGGCCGTGTTTACTTATTCCAATGCAGAATTGCAATTAATCATGTTTCCCTGACTGCTTGAGAACACAGAGAGGTCTTAATAGCTGGTGGTGCTTCCAGGAAGGAATTTAGAGCACGCAGACTCCCTGATTAATGGCCACAGCTTTGCATCCTGTTCCTGACAGACATCACGGCCTGTGTCTAAAGCCTTGCGCACACAGCATGATTTTAATTAATTGCACACGCACACACCACATACGTTTTGAAGTCAGGGAATCATGATTTTGTCAGCATCCCAGGACGCAACTATCACAAATGGCCACGATCAAGCTCGTAAATGTTAGAGTACAGCACATAGCCTGGTCCAGGACATCGAGAAACAAAATCATCAACAGATATCAAGTCGCCAAGATAATACTTTCCTTTCTGACTATCATGCTTCTGTCATTTGCTACTGTGCCTTGGTCTCTGCGGATGGATTCTAGTGTGCTCATCAAAGCTCAGTAGCGAACGTCCTCATCTTACACTTACGTGTGTGTTTGTGCTTTGATGCCAATTTTTTCAAGAAACTGCTGGAAAATGGGCCTTTATAAATCAATGATGCAGATTCTGTGTATGTTCTGTAGTCATCTGGATGGATTGAGCCAATTGGACTGTTACTTACCCCTCACATTGTCAGCCAACCAGCATACTATAAAGACAATGCAATCCATTATGTCATTGATTCATGACATAATGCATTGCATTGTTTCATCGGTTGTTGGCATTCTTCATCAGCTGAGCTTGAGACCCAACAGTGAATATAATTCTTAAGAAAATCTCTGGCATCCAAGAAACTGCCATAGCTACTTTCAAGCAAAGTTGTTTTTCATAAGCGCTTGCCACAACAAGGTTGAGGGCATTAAACTACATGCATTGCATCTTAAGACTTGTAAACTGTAAACTTGTATTAACTATTAAACAAGCTAAATGCATTATCATTGTATCATGTACTAAGCTTAAAACAGATTTGGATTGCCACTTAATGAGCAGAATGCAGCTGCCAATCATCATTCCAAACGGAATCGTATGTTAAAAAGTCCAAAGCTTTGTTCTAAATGTACAATAATTCTACTGAATTGCTTGATTCATAACACATACTGTTATTTTAATTTCCTTCATGCACATACCAAACTATAGTGGAGAAAGAAAATACACTCTAATGATAAGAAACAAAGAAGAGGTCAAAATAGTTATTAGACCATCAATTTTCAGAAGTGGAAGGAAAGCTGACATTTGGCGCCATCTTCTGGACATAAAATAGTACTTTTGAGCAGATTTTGATTGTAATTTGTCGCCCCCTTCTGGTGGCAAGCAATCAACACATCGATTACAGCAATTTACCAGAAAAGATGACAGGCTTGTCTGAAGCCGGTGCCTCACCCATACCCTCACTTTATTTATTTATTTTTAATCTCTTCCAACACGAGCACCTCTACACACTTTCAAAACCTTCCTTTTCAGACTCCACTACAACTGAATTCTGTACATCTAGCCAATTGTCCTCCCCACTGCCTACTTGTTTAATAGTTTTTGCATATGTATAACCTAACTGTTTACTCCTCACTAAAAAAATAACTAACCTTTTAAAAAGCTTACGATGAAATAAGTACAATGCTTGCAGTCTCTTGCCAAGGGTGCAATTTCAAGCCACTGCTTTAAAAAAAAAAAAATATATATATATTTTTTTAACCTTGTTTCAGATGGCCAATTATACCCTCTATTTATTTTGATTTCTGCTCGTCTCCCCAAATTATCAGAGGGCAGCAAACTCCGCTTCCTTCAAGATGGAATTCACCCACCTACTTTCTGGAGACACCCTTACGTGCTTCAAGGCAAACTGGAGAACCCTCCCCCCTCCCCCTGGGGCGGACAGCCAAACACCCCACTCAATCGGGGCTAACAGCCAGGACCGGGTTTTAATTTAAAAGCCTGTTCGAACAGGTAGCCTAGGTTTTAAGCAGTTTTAAAAAAAATGTTCACAGAGCTTACATCTCTGATGTGTCTGGGTAGGATGTTCCACAGTTCTGGGGCATAATAGCTAACAAAAACACTCCTTTTATGCAGTACTTTGGGAACGGTTAGAAAGTCAGCACCTGAGGACCAGAGGGATCTTGTTGGCTGATACGAAATTAGAAAGTCAGAAATGTATGTGGGTGCTGTGCAATTTAGAGCTTTGTATGTGAGTAAAAGTGCCTTGAAGTCAATTCTAAAGGAAACAGGGAGCCAGTGCAGGGTGGTTAGGACAGGAGTGATATGCTCTCTCTTTCTGGTCTTTAGCAGTCTAGCAGCCGAATTCTGAATGAGCTGAAGTTTCTCTATTGACTTTTTGGGCAGCCCGGTTAAGAGGGCATTGCAGTAGTCTAGTCTGCTAGTAATAAAAGCGTGAACTAATTTCTCTGCATCCGCTTGTGTTAAAAACGGCCGTACTTTGACAACATTTCTAAAGTGTTGAGAAGCTGTCAACTTACTTTTATTTTGCCTAACAGAGTGGAAAACATTGTTGCACCATCAGAGCTGAGCCACGTCTCTACAAGAAATAAAAAGTCGAATCGTTTTTTAGAGATAAGGTCATTGATTATAAATGTTTTAGTGGTGAGTGATCCTATAGGGGCCTTTGTGATGGCGGGGCGTTTGTGATTGCAGTTTGGGCTGGCAGCTAAGGGGGGGGGGTTCAGAATGTGTGACTGGGGGGTGGGAGGGAAAAGTGAAAGAAAGATTTCAACATGCTAAGGGTGAGGCAGAGAACAGGGTCTCCAGTGTAACCATACTTGGGAGCTCATGGTAAGGAGAGGCGGAGGAGGGAGTAGAGGGGGAGGTCGAGGGAGTAGGGGAAAGGACCATATTGGGGGGGTATGACCTAGAATGGGATGAGGAGGGGGTAGAGGGGTGCACGCTTGGACAGGGGGGAGGGGGAGGAAAATTGTCAACGGATGGGGGCCTCGATGGAATACCATCTACAGCACAGTCCACGGCGGAGTGTTGCCCACACCACAGTCTGCGTTAGAGGCTACGACAGACGCTGTAGACGATGATGGCGGCCGGCTCACTGGAGGTTGAAGAGGGCTGAGGTCCAAGGGGTTTGGGGGGGCGAGGGCCTCGTTGAGTATTTTCCACACCACGGTCTGCGTCGGGAGGCGAGGACGGCGGGTGGCTCGCTGGAGTCAGAGGTTGAGGAGGGCTGGGGTGCAGGGGCTTGGGGAGGTGGAGATTCAGCGAGAGTCTGTTGCTCAGTTCCATCCAGTGGGGGGGCAGAGGGGGTGGGGTAGGCTTTTCAGGACCTTGAGTGGGGGGAGGGAGTGGAGGGGTAGGTGCTGCGATGTTCCGTTGTGTAGACTGGTGATAGGCCCCGGCCTTCAGCCCTTTAACGGATGAGATAAGGCCACTGGTATGGCTGACAGTCTGCTCTTTTGCAGGAGCTTTGGCCCATGGTCGGGTTTGCCTGGAGGAGGGGTGACGTAACGCATGGCCAACGTGGTCCAGTAAGATCCTGGCTCCGTGTTGGTTAAGTACTCCATCCTGGGTGAACAAATGGCCTCGCTGCCATAAAAGATCAAAGTTGTCAATGTAGTTAAGTGCTTTCAGTGAACAAGATCTCTTAAGCCAGTCGTTGAGATCCATAGTTCTAGAGAACAGTTCAGAACTCCAGATTGCTGGTAGAGGCCCACTAATAAAGACCTCGAGGCTAGGGAGACTCAGACTTTTATTGATGAGTAGGTCAAAGTCCTGTTCCATTTTTACTTTTGATTTGTTTCGAATGTTATTCCACCCCACGTGGGTAAGTAGCTTCCTGAGTGAGTTAGCTTGAGAGAGAACAATCGGCAGTTTACTCAATCCATTCAGTGACGTTAGCAGCACAAGCATCAGGGACGCATTGAATTGATGCATTATTCATATTTAGCCTGTTGATGGTGAGATCTCCTACAATGAACACCCTTTGCCATGGCAGAGCGCAGGGTTTGTCCTTCGTGGGGCCGCATTTGTATCTGCGTTTGCAGTGGCAGACATAGCTAGGTTGGTTGTAACCGGCTTTTTTTGACCATGAGTCCACGAGTGATTTTCGTTAATACACTCGGATCCATCCGGGATGTAAAGTGGTTTATGTTTTGTGTTGAATTTACCGGTGTCGAACGAGCTAGTAGGCCTATAACATTTGCGTTAGCTTGTTTTATTTTTCTAACGTTAGGCATCCGATTTAGGTTGATATTCGAGGTTGGTAGCAGATCCATGTCAGAGGCTGGTTTTAGCAAAGCTAGTTTTTGCTAAGTAGGCTAAGCTAGCTAGTTGGTTAAGTTTCACTGCACGCGAAATTCGCCATATTAAAAGTTATTAAACTGATCCACTAAACTTGATTGAGTTAACTAATCCATGGTATCTCAATACTGACTAAAAATAATAAAATAAAATGATTTAATAGTAAGCTTAAAAGTCACATCGAACAGGAGCAGGTTGAAGTGGCAGCCACAGTAAATTTGATCTGTTCGGGTCTATTTTGATAGGCAGCGCACACTTAAAAATATCGGACCAGCCAAGAAACATGTGGATTAGACCGCTACGCTATCCGCCACCCCACTGCACCCTTCTTAAGACTCTGATGTAGGACAGACAGGTCCAAAACGCAAGTCATTTTAGAGTCAATAAAGTTGCAAACTTAGCAAGATATGCAGTGTTGCTGTGTTTTATTAATTTCATTGTTAGTGATTTTAATGAAACACCAAGTTCAATGATTCACGACACAGAAGAGACATGTTCTCAGTACTGTACAGTGACTTTTATTTAGAAGTAGGTATAATCTGAGAGGCTACGGATGTGGACTGATCCCAGAGGGAGGGTTGAAGGTGAGGTTGGGGGGGAAATCACAGGTCGGTGATGGGCTTGTGTGGCCAGTACGGGTGCTTCTCCTTGTCCAGCTTGGTCTCTGGAAACGTGTCGTTCAGATCTTCGATGGTCATCTGATCGAAGGGGATCATGTTCTGGAATTTCTCCAGCTGCAGGGGGAGAGAAAGAGAGAGAGAAAGAGAAAGAGGGGCAGAGAGAGAGAATGTTGGGGGGTTAACTCTTGAAGGTCCATCTCCACTGCACTGAATGTACATTTAAGAGTATGGCAACAGAGATCAGTTCCATTGTACAGTACCACCCCCACAAAACTAACATTTTAAATTCCTGGATGCTATACTTTAAAAGAAAACCAAGTATTCCCTCTTCTGAGATCGCAATGCCACTCAGGTCTTGTGGGTATTTACTATGAAAACCACGGTCAGCCCTGTCGAACCGTCCAGATGTACTGACACCCACAAAGACATACACATTGGTTGACAGATATGTGTTTGAAGGACTGTGTGTGTGTGTGTGTGTGTGTGTGTGTGTGTGTGTGTGTGTGTGTGTGTAAGTGATTATGTGTGTGCACATGCATGAGTAGGTTATAGTGAGTGTGAGTGTGTGTGTGTAAGTGATTATGTGCGTGCACATGCATGAGTAGGTGATAGTGTGTGTGTGTGTGTGTGTGTGTGTGTGTGTAAGTGATTATGTGTGTGCACATGCATGAGTAGGTGATAGTGATTGTGTGTGTGTGTGTGTAAGTGATTCTGTGTGTGCACATGCATGAGTAGGTGATAGTGAGTGTGTGTGTAAGTGATTATGTGTGTGCACATGCATGAGTAGGTGATAGTGTGTGTGTGTGTGTGTGTGTGTGAGTGTGCGTGAGTGTGCGTGCGTGTGCGTGCGTGCGTGCGAGCGTGAGCCCTACCTCCTTCTCATACTGGCTGATGCGAGCTTTGGATGCTTCGACGTAGGCGACAGCACTTTTGGTCTGGAAAAAAAACAAAAACATTTTTTTCAAACATTGCTAAGGTGCTTCAGAGGGAGAAGGCAAAGTATTTTAGACAAAAAAAAAACCTCACAACTGCAAAGGTTTAAATTTACACATTTACATTTTAAAAATAACAAGGAATGCCAATATAGTGAACACCACCAAACATAATCATGTGTTTGAGTGTAAATAGAGAAAGCACAGATTGGGCTGCAGTCGCTGCTTCTTGTCACCTGTCAAGTGTTCAACACCTGCCCATTGCTCCCACACTCACCGCCTCCTGTTCCTGGGCATCGATCTTACTGGTCTGAGTGTCCACAGGCTCAGGGATCTGCAGAGCAGTGAACTGCACAGTGGGGAAGAGGAACAAACATGAGTGGGATTTATCCTGTGAAAACGAGCAACAAAGGAGATGTACTAAAAATAATTTGATATAATAATTTGCTTCAGTAAAATATCCAGCTGTATAAATGGATTGTATGTAAAGAAATGTAAACTGTGTAAGTTGCTCTGGATAAGAGCATCTGCCAAATGCCTAAAATGGAAATGTAAAATGTTTTATTTTCCCCCCATTGCCAAGTCCTTCCTAATGTTCTCATTGTGCACTTCACAGTATTCTCTAACAATATTGACCGGTTCCAGGAAAAGTGATATGTGTGTTACACGCCGGATGGGCTGCTAAAATCTTTTTGGCCTCTCGTTCAACACGTATTCCCCTATAATCCAAATCTATACCCTGCCTGAGCTGTGCGGCCCTTAAACTATGGCCTGAAAACTACTGCAGTCGCCAGGCCGATTGTAAAGCGCCGTGTGACAACGTGTTTGTAAATGGCGCTAGGGGAAGAACAAACAAAACCATGAATGTGGGAAGAATCTTCCAGCCGTTGGGCCTCACCTTCTTCTCAAACTCCTCGACCATGGCGACGTTGGCCACGGCGCCCTTGTAGAAGCTCCAGTCGATCACGGCGGGCTTCTCTGGCAGCGAGCGCAGCCTACAGAAACATGCAGCAATCAACGCAGTTCTGAGAGTCATTCCCCACCGTGCAATCAGCGCCAACCTGCTGATTTACTGCGACACAAACAGCTAAAACCCAATACGCAACTAAAAAGTACTCATCCACATTGCATTCGTTAAATTCCAAGTTCAAGTTCAAGTTTTTACTGGTACATCTCAAGCCAGCAGAGAGCATTGTTTAACTGTGTGGTTCTGTGTGGCTCAGTTGGTAGAACATGGCGTTGGCAACGCTTAGGTTGTGGGTTCAATCCCCATTGGGGACCACATATACTGAAAAAATGTATGCATTCACTACTGTAAGTCACTTTGGATAAAAGCGTCTGCTAAATGTCGTATATTATATTATATATTATTATTATTAACTCAACATGTGCCTCTAGCCACTAGTGCGGTCCGTGACCTTGTCAAACATCAGGCTACTCAGAATTCTTCTGGCTTTGCGGTTATAGAAGCCTGAATGTATAGACTCCAAAGCACAAATATTTCAAAACCATTATAAGGGAAACTGGAGACATGTATACAATGTTTCTGCTTGTTGACATCCCTGAAGATTTCTCAGATTGAAAAGGGATGGGATGTTTCATTTCAGTCCGCACAAATAAGGTCAATGGAAGAGATCTTCCAGAGAGCTCCAAAGACCCTGATTTAACATATTTTTATCAAACATATGGTAATGTAACCATAAAAATCTAGAAGATGTTTGAGGATAGAGTTGATCATGCACTGGATTCCATGTGGTAGTACGTGAGCCATTACGAGTTTGGGAAGAGCCCTCCCCATAACCCCCAGGGGTGTCAAACTCATTCCATCGTGGGCCGAGTGTATGCAGGTTTTTGTTGCAACCAGTGCACAGCACCAGGTGGTTTCAATTAGTTCGTTGAAGAAGGAAGCTAATTAGTGAAATCACCTGGTGTAGTGCACTGGTTGCAACAAAACCTGCATACTCGGCCGGCCCACGATGGAATGAGTTTGCCATAACCCTTCCTCTAAAGCAGGGGTGTCAAACTCATTCCATCATGGGCGAGTGTATGCAGGTTTTGTTGCAACCAGTGCACAGCACCAGGTGGTTTCAATTAGTTCGTTGAAGAAGGAAGCTAATTAGTGAAATCACCTGGTGTAGTGCACTGGTTGCAACAAAAACCTGCACACTCGGCCCACGATGGAATGAGTTTGACACCCCTTCCTCTAAAGCACAGGTGTCAAACTTATTCCACCGAGGGCCGAGTGTATGCAGGTTTCTGTTGCAACCAATGCACTACACCAGGTGATTTCACTAATTAGCTCACTTCTTCAACTAAGGAGGGAACCTAATTGAAATCACCTGGTGTAGTGCATTGGTTACAACAGAAACCTGCACACACTCGGCCCTCGATGGAATGAGTTTGACACCCCTGCTCTGAAGGGCAAAGTTGTTGCTGCTGTCGGCTGGTGGGCATACTTGGCGGCGATTGCATCGCTGCGCGTCTTCAGGCCGTTGAAGACGGCCCTCTGGTTAGGCGGAACCCTCTCGGCGAACGCCACCCAGTCGATAGCCTTGAGCAGCGCGTCGGCCAGCCATCTTCACTGGACACGGGGGAAAACACACAGCTCAGAGTCCCGCTTACTTTTAAGCGTGCGCATTTCCAAACGCACAAACAACGGCTTAACAGTGAAATCAGGCACCGCCAGGTGGACATAATCAGATGCATTCCCCATAAATCGAATATTTCTAAAACAACACCTGTCATACTTAAATGGGAATGTGGTTCTGTATGGTTCAGTTGGTAGAGCACAGCGTTGGCAACGCTTAGGTTGTGGGTTCAATCCCCACTGGGGCCACATATACTGAAAATGTATGCATTCACTACTGTAAGTCGCTTTGGATAAAAGCGTCTGCTAAATGGCGTATATTATTATTATTATATTATTATAACTCTGCTGTTCCACCAGTGAGCGTGTGCACACAAGGACTGGGTTGCCGGTCTAAATTCATAGATCGCTGCTTAGCTAGGAAGGCTCATTTTAAATCGGCACCAGGGCAGTGCAAAAAACATGATGCACAACATTTTAGGTTTTACCCCACAATAACGTTGTCGAGTGACTCAACCCTGCTGATTTATTGTGTAGCTAACGTGGACATATGCTAGCTAACTGCCCACCTTCTTCGCTACATTACTAGTTGGTAACGTTGGCTAATGTAGCCATGTATATACATCTATGAATCTAGCTACCAAGTCAGTCAGGCAACCAACTTAACTATCACGCAGCGTAACTATCTAACAAGATCAATTTATGAGACTTGGTGAAAGACTCCAACTGCATAACGTTAAGTACAGCTAACTAAATTGACAATGTCCGTTACTAGCTTGCTAAAGTAACGACGCTACACGAGCTAGCTAGCTTGCCAGTTGAAGGTCCCTGTCTCTGGGCGAACACAAGGTCAGAACTCAAAAGGACCTTATAATCGTTTCTTAAGTTGACCTATAACAGCTCGAATTTTATTCAAAACACAATGGGCAAAAAGCAAGACCAAGACCATTTGAGTCCCTGTGTTATTCGACAAAATAGCACAAAACTCGTATGAAAGGGGAATCACTCACCTTTCTGGAGTTACTGACGGGAATGAGAAAAGAAATGTCCGACCGGATGTGGAAGTGACGACACCAAATTCATAAGAAGTGCTTTGCTGCCACAACAAACATGGCCGTTTTCTGAAAAAAATACTTTCCACATTCTGGGGTTAGTGTTATTATTGCATTTATTGATATTATATTTAGTATCCATGATATTATTGTGTATGCATTTCAAGGTTTTTATGAAATGTTGCTAGATATCTTGGCTAAGTATAGCTAGCACGCATTGACACGGAATAAATTCTGACCTACCTAGCTAACGTTAATATTTGTTTTGGACAAGATTATGATGGTTTATTTATGACATATTACAGGATATAATTGTACGCATTCCGTAGCAAGTTAGCTCCAGAATGTGTGCATAGTAATAGCTTCGTCGAGTGATCTGGAGTGAAAAGAGTTGCTAACTAGTAGGAGTTTAATTGCCTAGCTGTCGTGCTAGCTTGGTCTAACTAGCTAGACGCTACTTGTTTGCGTCTAGCAACCCGGAAGTTATGCCTCCCACGGATTGATTAAATAAGGCAGAGATATTTAGTAGAAACCGAAAGCTAGCCTGGCAGGTAGCTACCTATATATTTGATAAAACGCTTGATATTCGTTTCATATTTGGATTACCTTGCTCAACATAGTCTAATGCGTACAACGCACCGCAGTCGACCACCACACTTGTGTGAAAACACGGCTCTGTTTACTATTCCGTGGGAATAATTAATATCCTGTGTGAGAGAGAGAGGACTGTTGGGACAGCGAAAATATGGCAGAGCTACATATTGTTGAACCGAGTGGTACTGGTACCATAGAACAAACGGAACACCGGGAGATCCGCGCCTCGGTTCGCCTCGCCTCGCCCACACTCATGATCCCGGCGAGGAGCGGATTGTCTAGCCCCGGCTTGTCGGCTCGATCGGTGTTCGGCTTCCCCCTCAAAAGCAACCCGAGTTCCCCGTCCGATCAGACGGAGAAGCCAGGCTCGCGCTGGGTACGGCTCAACGTCGGTGGCACCTACTTCGTGACCACCAAGCAGACATTGTGCAGGGACCCGAAATCGTTCCTGTACCGTTTGTGCCAGGAAGATCCCGATCTGGACTCTGATAAGGTAGGTTTCGGTCAAAACGCTGCGATCGTGGGCGGCTGCAGGCCAACGAACTACACACTACATCCAGATGTGCTCCAGCACAAGCTGCTAATTTCAGCCTCCGTTTCACTGGGGGCACAGTGGTTGTTAATTAGTCGATAAAACACAGAATACGAATCTAGAGGGAATTGTGTCTTCCATACAAGTCCGGGCAAAGCTTATTGTCACCATTCCACATTGCTAGTAACATTTTGATCCGCCGTGGCTTGAAAGCTGCCACGTATACAGCCCGACTATAGTAAACAGCACCAACGGCACCCATCACCAAGTGACACACAATCACGGTGACATATAGAAGTACGTGTGGCTACTACTTGTGGCTTACTTCCTTATAACGGGGGGCTAGCTTTCGGCCCCCAACGACAGAAGTCTTGCTTTGTGTCGCAGGATGAGACGGGAGCCTATCTGATTGACAGAGACCCCACGTACTTCGGGCCCATCCTGAACTACCTCCGGCATGGCAAGCTGATCATAAACAAGGACTTGGCGGAAGAAGGTACGCCTCTTTGTCACCTGCTTTCGTTAGACGTCTAGCTCAGTTAATAAAGAAGAATCACACATCTTGGAATACAGTGATTCCAAGCGTGCTTGGAAAAAAAGAACATAAGCAACATAACCAAGTGACCTAACATGCATAATATTGCCTTGTTTAGATATGTAACCTCAGGTTACATCAAAGTTGTGAGCATGCCAAGCACGCATGGAATGTAAATTGGAGCATTCATTTTGATGTAGCCTGAGGTTAAATATCAAAATTGGGCATTATATAAATGTTAGGTCACATGGTTATGTTGCTTATGGGTTTTTTTCCCTTGGCTCTTTATATAGTTTCAGATTAGGAAAGATTTGTGATCATTTTATGCAACATGCAAGCACTTGATTGAAGTACGCTTACATGTTTTGGCACTGTTTTTGTTGTTGTCGTCGTTGTCTCTGATGTGCTGCTTGCTATTCTGTTCCTTTGCCCTTCTTCTTGCAGCTCATATGACATGCAATGCATAGCTTGGTAGCTTGTTATAACAGCCTTGTAAGCTGTTCTGGCAGCCACCAAATAAGTGAATAAATATATATCTTAACCAACGTGTCTTGCAGGTGTCCTGGAGGAGGCAGAGTTCTACAACATTGCGTCTCTGGTACGGTTGGTGAAGGAGAGAATACGAGACAACGAGAACAGGACGTCCCAGGTGAGCAGGGGAAGCACAGGAGATTGACAGCAGTCAGGGGTACCTGTCATTGGTGCGCAGGGTGTTGACACAATGCTTAGTGTCTTTATATAATAATAATTATAATAATTGTATTTATATAACACTTTTCATACAGTACCAGTCAAAAGTTTCCATCTGGATTACAGATAATTGGGCACTCCTTCATTCTTTAGCAAGGTAACGAACCGAAAAACACACCTTGACGTTGTGCAAGAACTATCTGGTGAGGGAGGAACGTGAAGGACAATTCAAACTAAGGACCTGGCCTGCCCAGTGTCCAGACCTCAATCCCATAGAACTTGTATGGGATGAACTGGACAGAAGAGTCAAAGCAAAGCAACCCACAAGGGTCTCTGGGAATTGCTGCAGGAAAGCTAGGAAGACACATCGCTGATTCTGCTGCTGAAATGTATTAAACGAATGGCCCGTGTTTGTGAGGCTGTTATCATGGAAAACGGTGGCTATTTTGAGGAATCCGAGATTCAATTTTCAATTCAATTTTCTTGAATATTGCTTTGATGTTCCTTTTGGTCATTGTTACATGTGTTTTTTGTCATTTCCAAGTATTTACAGAAACCTATATGGTGTAAAACATTGTAAATTATGAGATAAACCTCGTTTCCAGCAGGTGTACTCAAACGTTTGACTGGTACTGTACATTTGCAGCTCAATGTGCTTTACACAAAGGTACAGGAAAAGCGATGAAACACAAGGACAGGACAGTGCCTTACAGAAAGCACATTTGAAAACAAGATGAAATATGTGGACGTTTACTGTAGTGTGTGCATGTTCGCAACTTCATCGGATATGTGATTCACATGCAATACCTTCTGTAATGTCCAGCTGTGTGTAAGAGTAATAGTGTTGGTGTGCAATATTATACGTGTAGTTATTGTATGTATCTATATGGGCAGTACCCTGTCTAAGTGTGCACGTGCTGTATCACCTTGTGTGTGTGTGTGTGTGTGTGTGTGTGTGTGTGTGTGTGTGTGTGTGTCAGTGTGTGTCAGTCAGTCAATGTTGAGTATATATTGGTCAGTATCTTTTTCTGCATGAGCTTTTATAGTACTGTGTGTGTGTCTGTATGTGCGTGCACGTGTCTGTCTACCTGTCTGTGTGTCTGTCTGCCGTTATGTGCTATTACAAATCTGAGTGTGTCCGTTTGTGCCAATTTTGCTTTATAGTTATTAGTATGTATGTGTGTGTGTGTGTGTGTGTGTGTGTGTGCCTCTATTATGCCCATAGTGCTCAGTACCTGTGTGTGATGTGTGTGTCTCTTTTGTGTTTGTATAGATCCGTGTGTCTCTGTAAGTGTCTGCTGTGCTAGTGTAGCGGATGGGCTCACGTGAGCAGCCGCTGCAGAGAGTGACGTGGATAAGAGTACGATTAGTTCCCGGAGTTAGGGACTTGAGTCTTTAGCTCGGCGAGCTAAATCGCTCTCTTGTCGCGTCAGAGATCCTCAGTTCGAAACTCGCTGCGGGCAGAACCAGCCAACAGTTACACTTGTATTGGTCTTTGAGTGTCTGCGTGTCTTTCTCAGGGTCCGGTGAAGCATGTGTACCGGGTTCTACAGTGCCAGGAGGAAGAGCTCACCCAGATGGTCTCTACCATGTCTGACGGCTGGAAGTTTGAACAGGTAAGGCCAGGAGAATGCCATTCGTTATTGTCGTGCGCAAATATGTATTTTTCCAAAATATGTATTCACTGTAATTGTTGCACTCTTTAACATAGATATGGTACATGTATCAAAATACTATCAAACCTTATGATATAGCAGGGAAGCTTTGCTCTAAAGGTTGCTGCTTTAAATCCCTGGGAAGCTGCTGTTGTAGCCTCGAGAGTCGCTTTTAAATCGTTTTACCAAATATCCGTATGAGTATGTGTCTAAAACACCAGCTATGGAATTTCCCCTTGATGAAAGTGACTGCTAAGCAAATTCTATGTTAATTAGAAGTCTGGCAACTTAGGCTTAGGGTGTCCATTGTTTTTAACAAACAACCTCGAACACACAGCAGGTTGCCATGCCAGTCTAGAGCCCACATGTTATAGGATTAACACTCTAAAGCACCTCATACACTCCACATATTCATTCCATAGATAACCTCTGTTAACTGGCATTATTGATCAAAGTTGTGTCCCTGATCTGGTTGCCTGGCTCCACCCCTCTCACCTTTGACCTCTCTCACCCCAGCTCATCAGCATCGGCTCCTCCTATAACTATGGCAACGAGGACCAGGCCGAGTTTCTCTGCGTGGTCTCCCGGGAGCTCAATAATTCCACCAACGGCATTGTCATCGAGCCCACCGAGAAAGCCAAGGTGAGGGTGACGGCTGAGACGTTTAACGTCCACACCGTTCTCTGCACAGCTTCCCAGAAGTTGCACTTCACGTTGCTGTTGGGTCCTGTTCATTGCAGGCTTCGTATAGAATAGTCGAGACACACAAGTACGTAGTGAAACACATTCTCATTTACTGTCAATAAAAAAATGGTATACAGAAGTCACTACACACAAAGACGTTTATTCTTTATGGGAGTTACAGACACTGAATTCTGAGGATGCATATAACCATGGTTTATGGTACTGCGCTCTGGTCAGAGCATATTGAGGAAAAACAACCCAAAGGTTTACCCCAGATTTTGAATCATAGCATCCCATCCTCCTGAATATCTGCATTGTTAGTGACTTCCACAATCTAGCTTTGACACCTCATCGGACTAAATTCTCTCAGCCATAGCCAAAAGCAATAATACAGAACTGGAAAAACAAAAATAGTCTGTCACTAACTCACTGGTATGACCTATTAATTAGCTACATCTCACTGGAAATGTTTACACTGATAATGAGGAATAAACTAACAGAATTCACTATTACCTGTTGTGATGACAAAACACAAAATAAACCTTTAACACCCTATTCTGCAAGTCCTGTAATTTTACATTCCCATCATATGCATAGTTTAGAGGATTAAGAATAGGCCTTTCTTTCACATACATTGCACAGATCCTGTAAATGTGGTACTTTATGGAAGTATATATATGTTTTCAATGGCGAATGGTTTGAAGATTCCAATCTGTGAATTCTCTGCTTGGCCCCCACAGATTCTTCAGGAACGAGGGTCGCGGATGTGAAGCCCCACCTGAGGCCTGAACTTCCTGTGGCATTTCTCATCTCTTCTGCTTCTCCAGAACCCCCTCTACTCCTCCGCCCCTCCGCCACTCCCCTACACACAGTCCCAGAGCTGCATGCTTCCCCCCTCCCCTCTGCTATGGGGGTTCGCCTCACCTGCACCTTGCCCCCCCACGGTGTGCTCTGACACACCACCATCGCTGACTCCCACTCATCACACTGTTATGAGAAATGTCAATTTATTACAAGTTGGTACTGTTACCATACAACTGTTAATGATGCCAGTGGGGGAGGGGAAAAAAGAGACATTTCGAAAAAGAAGGGGACTTTCAGCATCCAAGCTTTACCCCTTCTCCCCCCCCACACTGACCTTACAGCTGCGTCATCATTTGTGGTCATGTTATATTCATCACTGCTGGACCGACAGCCCAAGGGGCATTCCCCACTCTCCCTGTCAAGAGACACATTTCTCTGTCAGGCTGTGCTCCCACCCCTCCAGCAATGACCAGCTTGCTCAGGACCACAAATGACAGAAGGGATTTTTGAGTACAGGAATGCCCCCTCCACCACCACCACCACCCACCTTTTTCCACAGTTGCTGACCATGGCAACCATCTCCAAGAGCTTCTTTGCCCCTGCGCTATGTCCATATTCTCTTGCGCGTTGCGCGGCCCGCGGTCCACAGCTCTGCCGACCCCACCCTGCTCCCAGGCGAGCTGCCAGGCTTAAGACGCAATGCAGTGCACTGGCGCCACCTGCAGGGGGGCTAGGGAGGGGCTCTGGTGGAGGGAGGACTCACTCATTCAGAGCCAGAGGGCAGGGCAGCAAGCTTGTTCACCCTGTCTGTCTGGATCCTCACCCCTGACTTCACCTGAAGACTTCTCTGTGGTGGGAAAGGGAGGGAGGGTCCCTGCCTCGCATGCCTCAAGTTTCCTAACCCCCCCAAACCAGCAGCCATCAGGGCTGTGTGTGCGTGTTGCTGGACATTGTGTGACGCCCTCTCCTGGTCAGTTTCAGAGGAGTCTGAGAGTTTTTGGAGAGGTCCTAGTTTTTCAGCATGACAGACAAATGCAAAACCCTCCATCAGAAATGGGGGCTGGGGGTTGATCAAAGAATTCATCTGTACTATTATCAGAGGTGAGGGGGGGGGAGGGGGCATGGTTATAATTGAAGTGGTGTAAATTCTACCCTCTAATACTTTTATAATCTGTGTAATCATGGTTGTCATATGTTTATTAAGGTGAGATATTCTGAGTCTCAAGTCCCTCTTTCCCCTCCACTAGCGTGCTCCAATGTTCCTCTGCCCAGATTACGGTGTGAATCGGTCCTGTACCCGATGTAGTGTCTCGGTAAAACGTGTCAGAAATATCCAGAAGAAGCCTAGCGAATCAAGCGGAAGCTTTGGCGATGCAAAACTAGTGTGTATTCTTTCTATCTGTCCTGTCCCACCCCCACACTCACATTTTAATTTTTCTACTTTCCAAAAACAAACAAAAAATTGTTGTTATGTGTGTGTTGAGTTGGACAGAGCCCCACCAGGAGCTAGCAGATGGACATTTCCAGAAGCTGGACAGTGTGACTCGAAATGTCACCTCTCTGCCATGTTGCCCGTGTGCTGCTCGTCTCTTGTCTCTCGTTTCGTTTGGTCTTGGTGCTGAATTTCACACGCATGCACGCAGCTGCTGCTGTCACTCCCCGTCTACATGGCGCTGTATACCTGCCGGCGTTGGGGGGGGGGGGGGTGACCTCCCCAGACCAAAACCAGGAAGCTGGCTGCACTCCTGGCTTATCTCACGGTCACGTGTAAAAAAGCAGCAAAGGGTGTCAGATGGCCCTTTTTGTGTGCTAGGCCATATTTGTACACGTCTCGTGTTCTGGGGAGGGGGAGGGGAGGCAGGCAGCCACCCCTCGCTCCTGGTTGGCTGATGGGAGTAGCTTCCTGTGTTTGTGTACCATCCGCATAACTCATTAATTCATGGGATCGATAGGTCTGTTGAGTCAGGCCTAATTGACCATATGTTCAAGGCACTCCATTACTGACTATGTCCAGCGCTAGACCCAGATAACAAAGTGTGGGCAGCTTCACTTTAGAGGCAGCATGTACTCCGCAGCCTGTGGCATCTTGTTTTCCATACCCGGAGCATCGGGTTTATGTACTATAGCACACTCGGATTTAACATTTTTCTTTTACTGCTGACAATGTGATGAATATGTGGTGAAATCATATTTGATCAAAAGCATGATTACAAAGAACGTGTTTGAATTAGAAGAAAGAAAAAAAAAAATGTTTATGATAGAAGGGCGAGACTGCTGTGATGTAGTTTTAGAGAGAGCGGGAAAGAGAACTGGTCTAGCTACTTGTTAAAGAGATTAATTAAAAAAATAATAATAATTCCCCCACGGCCACCTTCTAAGTCTCTCATGCTGTCTTGGTGAAGCTCTCGTGCCCGCTGTGGCATACTCCTGGAATGTGGCAGCATCGAGCCTGCAGAGCTCTCTGACTGGCGTTCTGTCAGACTGTGCCACGGCACAACGTCCGGTGGCGTAGCTGCACAGCTCTGTGACTGTGGCTTCCAAGCTGTGCCCTTCCCTTGTCCCGTGCGGTGCCTTTTCCTGTGTTGTGTACACAGTTTAACTCCTTTGTCTGTGTTGTGTGCACAATTTGGTTCCTCGCCATTGCGAAAGAGGTGGTTCTTGGCACGTCAGCAGAATTAATGCCAAATTAAAGAGAAAGGTTACCTGTCCCACAGCCCGCCTTTAAAAAGAAGAAAAAGAAAATAAAAGAAAAACACTTTAAGTTTCTTATATTGTGACTAGCTCCCTCCCTGGATATCTGTCCATAGCGTTCTGCTTATGGTTCAGAACGGCGAGCTTTGCTTTTATCCGGGTGAAAAATGATTGCTCTCAGATGAACGTTTGACTGCATTTTACATCAAATATTGTGGGGGCTAACTGCTAAAGCCTTGAATCCCACTGTGTTGATGTTGTTTGGTGTTTCACCTTTGACCTTTTTGTTGTGTCTTCGTGGTGTTCGTTACGCCACTCTTTTCCTCGCTGCTCTTTGCTGGGCAGTGGAGCTCATATCACCTCTCCAAACTTCCCCCCCTGTGCCTGTCACCTCTCACTCACACACGTCACAAGCATGTGAAAGTTTACATCCCAATCTACTCATATTGGGAAAAACCTCCAGGAGATGTAGGCCAGACGTTTTGGACCTTAGCATGGTTGTGATCAATTTTATCCAGAGCTGTGTTTCCACTCACCCTCCTTTTATCTGTATGTGCTTTATTTTTATTTTTTTTACGTTCAGTGGATTTGAGTCTCATTTACTTATTAGATGATGCTGGCCCCCAGAACATCTTTAGAGTTGATCTGCTCTGGCAGCATCTACACCTTCATGCACCGCCTTTGAAATGAGCGAGGTTTCTCGCCGAATTTGTGCGTTTTCTCGTCGTCTTATGACGCAAAGAAATCGTGATGCTTGTGCATTTGTTGTTATCCCGTGTATTCAGGGGACTGCGGCAAAACGCGACGAACGCAGCAGCTAACGTTAATTCTTTAGCGCAAACGATCGGTAGGTGTTGTCAACAAGACAAGGAGCAAGGGTTGATTGCGGCACTGCCGGGGTTCGCGATATAAACGCGCCCACTTCTGCTCGTCTCAAGCGGGCTTGTGGCGAACCCTCTTGTGGCCCCTTGCCTCCGATACGACCGACCCTACAGATATCGTGAAACGGGAAACGCAATTTCCTGTGATCGCAGGCTGAGTTTCCCTTATCAATGACAACGCAGTTCCAGTCGCGTGTGTATGACTTTTCTAAGAATGCATGTTTACAGCACCTTGAGTCTTGTTTTATCTTAGCCATTGTTAGCACTGTATTCCGTTGTATTATTACTGCGTTAGCCTGACTGTTGCAGCACATGGGGGTATTTGACCCGAGCGGTTTTCACTAGGCTGTAATATGAAAAATTTGGAATTAATTTCAGTGCTTAGTTACGTCACCCGAACATTTCCCAAGATACTTGGTGAACCACACACCATCTCATTAATGAGATGTTAGACATTTCACTTTTGAAAGACGTATGCAGCAAAAAATAAAGAAGAATATAAGCTATTCTCATTTATAAGAATCAGTTCAAAAATAAGATATTCTTTCTGTAAGTACATATTTTGTTTCCTCTGTCATTTGCATATTTAAGATATTCTGTCAAAAGTCGTGTTGTTTTATCTATCTGCAAAAAATATATATAATAAAGAAAAAGTTATTTCCTGGGGCCAGAATGCATGGAAGCATTCTGTGGGATTTTGGAGTGTAAAATTCTGTCTTGGACATACTCCTGACCTTTTTTGTGAGAAAATGGGGCAATGGTGCTCTGGTGCTGGAGAGGTGCACTGTGTGTCCATGTTTTTGCTTAAGAGTAATCCCTAATGACTTAATGGTATCAATGATTAGGCTTGATTACACAGAATGACCATGTGTCCAACCGTGTGTGCCCTAACTGACAGGCCAATTGGACTGGACGCAGGCCTCCCGTTTTTCTTTAATGGGCTAAAGAGCTGGGGAGGGCCTTGAATATCAGCTGTAGATGTTGCATAGTGTTGGACACAACGAACATTTGGAATAATCACACACTCTCTTACACTCCAATTGACACTTGTTAGGAATGAGAAATACCAATGTTTTAGCTCTCGCCACTCCCTAAGGCACAGCTAGCACCGATGCGGAAATGTTGGTTCTCATTCATAAATATAAATGGGAACATGTGACTTAATAAACAAAGAGCACAAGACCACTTTGTTTATTGTTAACCGGCTAGTCTGTGCCTCGTTATCATCGAGTGTGCATCCTCCTTCTCTTTAATGGCATTTGGAGTGCTTTTCAAACAGAAGAGCCCACACACACACACACACCATTAATTAGAGACCCCTTCTAATTCTGCTGTGCTATTAAGTCGAATTGTTAACACCTGCATGCTTTTGTTCACGTGCACATTTAAATGTGCACAACTGTAAAACTCTAAACTGTTTATAACAGTTGTTTGGAGTGTGATATGTATTTATTTATTGACAGTGTTGATGTCAGAAGGTGAATTTTGTCTGTGGAGACTGCAGCTTGATGTTCTGGAACTGAACTGTCTAAGGTCTGAATGTTTTCTGAATTCTTTTTATTTTTTATTTGCTTTTTTTAAGTTTGTCTACTGATGCATTTTCTTTTGTAAGATGTTTAATGTAATGTAAGGATTCAAAAAAAAAAAAAAATTATGTCCATTTTTTATTATAAAATGTGTTGTTGTGTTTAAAAATGTGTGCGATTCATTTTTGTGCCTTTTTGTTAATCAGATGATCAGACAAGCCTGTAATACATATTATATAATAATGTGCATAAAGTAAAAAAAATACATTTATATCAATGCTGCAGCAGGCAAGAAATAAATAAAATCGAGAAAGTGTTCTGTAGAAAAATGTCAATCGTTCTTGACAAATATGACAATGAACTTTCACCTTTTTTGCCCGTTTGTCTTTATTTGTATGTGCGCATGTATGTTTAAAAGCTGTGAAGATGGGTCCTGTATTTTGGCCACAGAAAGCTACAAAGCAAAAAATCAGCCAACCAGCCAGTAGGAGAAGAGGTAAATCTCAGTTCAACTGAGATTATTGCAAGATACAGTATGCAGGAGCCCCTTACATGCATACAGTGCCCCTTTAAAGTCTACACCCCGTCTCAAAAATGTCACCTTTTGTTGCCTTAGCCTGAAATTAAAACGTTAAATCAGACTTTTAAAATTCCATCTTTATTGTGCAAGTAAACCCTACAACTTCCAAGTGAAAAAACAATTCTCAAAATTTCAGAACATTAATGAATGCAAATATTACCATCGCAAATGCATTTAATTTGACACAGCTAGCGACCACTACAGGTGGTGGACAGTTGGACAGTTGGATCCAGATGACGATCAGCTGTAGAGGCCAAGTAGTTGGCGAATGATGCTGCGAATGTGAAATGGCAAAATGAGCTGTTTTGGAAAAACGTGCCAACAGCGGCCTGCAGCCCTATTGAAAATATACCGTGGCGTCCTGGGGGTTATTGCTTCGTTATTACAGGTAACTCACAAAATAAAGGGAACACTTGAGTAATTGAAGGGTTCTGGTGGCTCTGTGGTGTGGGGTGCATTTTCCTGGCATGGTTTAGGTCCACTCAACCCCATAGAGGGAAAAATAAATGGCACTAAATACAAAGCCAAGTGATGGTGAAGCATTTCTATCCTGGTGGGAGTTGTCTCTTCCAGGATGACAATACTCCCATCCACAGGGCATTGGTCTGATTGGCCACTGAATGGTTTGATGAGCATGAAAACAAGGTAAAACATACGCTATGGCTGTCTCAGTCATCAGATCTCAATCAAATTGTACACTTGACAGGGACAGTGCACATTGATAATATTTCTGTAAATGTGCCAGAGTTAGCCAAGGAGGCTCATTTTCATCTGTAGTCCCTGGGCAGGCAGCTACCAGGGTTGGGAGATGCGACGGAGCTGTCTGCACGTGCGCAATCGCGTTGTAAACAAAACAAAACGCAAGAACAGCCAAAGAGGTGGTGGGATTAAAATACATTAGCAGGCACCCCAGGTTCAGTATTATACTACTTAATATGGCTAATTTTGACATTTTAGTAGGGTAACGGTTGAAATATTTTTTCCCCCGCATGAAAATAGTTTTTACCATGTAATTTAGTATCACGTTAAGTTTATGATAGTACCATTTCATATTTTAATATCGTGGTATACCGTCATACCATCACACCCCTAGTGTTAAGTTTCTGAGCTTCAGTTCCATACTTACCCATAACTGTGTAAATGGGGAGCCTTTGGAGTTGTGATCTATATACAACAAGTCACCCTGAATGAGAGGGTTTGCTGAGCAAATATCAGTGTGGCCACAGTGATATCGGTCTACCAGGAAGTAAGCAAGGGGAGGTTACATAAAGGGCATATGGCTGATCCACAGGGAACAACACACACTGTGCCAGGATGTGCCACAGTGGAACCACCTCTACATGCCACCGTTGTACATTTACATTTGTACCTTAAGGGTACAACAGCAGTGCCCCACCCGGGAATTGAACCTGCAACCTCGAGTTGAGTTACAAGCCCAGCTCCCTAACCATTACACTACACTGCCAGCCAAATTAAGTCTTTAATCTCACCAACTGCTGGCGAGAACGTGAAGGATTGATGCGAGACCTGTGGTGTATAGTACGAATCAAAAAGGAACCACCTTATCTGGAAACGCTGCAGAGAATGCAAGAAGACGAGAGCGAGAATGACAGCTGCAGATAGAAACACAAGATAATTAGTAATTAGTCAATGTTAGTAATGCACCCCAAATCCTTAACGTTAGTAGATTAGTCGGTTAGTACTATATACACGTAACGAATATGTACAGATAAAAAGAAAGAAAGAAAGAAGTAAACGAGATACGAAATAAGGCAGAAACCCGTATAGCCGAAATCACCCGAATAATGCAACGACAAAGACAGGGAGTGGATTCTCGGATAACAAGGAACACAGACAGACGTCTGTCACTAACGTGAATCATAAACGAACACGGAGAAAATAATAAAATACAAAAACAAGCAGAACACATAAATACAGAACATAACAACTTTAACGCTACGTCACATTAGTTTATGCAATGACCCTGGGAAGGAATATCCTTAGGACAATAAAATGATCCATCCATCCATCCATCCATTATCTAAGCCGCTTATTCCTAGTCAGGGTCGCGGGGGGGGGGGGGGGACTGGAGCCTATCCCAGCATGCGTTCCGGGCGAGAGGCAGGAATACACCCTGGACAGGTCGCCAATCCATCGCAGGGCACTACATACACCATTCACTCACACACTCATACCTACGGGCAATTTAGACTCTCCAATTAGCCTAACGTGCATGTCTTTTGACTGTGGGAGGAAACCGGAGTACCCGGAGGAAACCCACGCGGACACGGGGAGAACATGCAAACTCCACACAGAAAGGCCCCCGGCCTGGATTCGCACCCGAGACCTTCTTGCTGTGAGGCGACAGCGCTATCAATAAAATGATCTAATCCTAAAATGAAGTTACAGCCATTAACGTAAAAGAAAGGGTATGAAGCAAGGTCCATGAAATCACAGTAAGCCTACTTTGCATGTATGAAAAGGAATAGCTTGGAACAGGACTTTTCTGAAATAGTATTTTACAGTTTTCCCTCCATTGTTTAAACACATTTCCTGAAAGTATAACTCATTTTCTCAAAACTAAAAAACACAAAACTCTACCAGTAAAACATTTAGTAAAACACCCCCAAATCTCTTGAAATAACATTGACTGAATTCAAAACTTATCTCCTCTCAAAATGATGTTGTGAAAATTGCCCAGGAATCCAAATGGAAAGAAAGACGCAACACTCTGGGCCAGCACAGGTTTAGAATCCAATGTCTATTTACTTATTCTTATTTGTGAACGTCCAAACCACAGAACCAGTGAAACAGTGAAGCGGCTCAGATTTGGCTGCACTCTTTACCGGCCTCCCACATGGTCAAACTGTAGGGCAGGTCAAAGAACTATGCCCTGAAGTGACCCCAAAGAGTGTGAACTGTGGCGTTTGGGCCCCTGAACCTCCCAGTGTTCCAGGGGACCAGAGGGGGGAAACTGTAGGGCAGGTCAAAGAACTATGCCCTGAAGTGACCCCAAAGAGTGTGAACTATGTGTGTATTGCCAGCAGGGAGCCAACGGGTGAGAACAATGGTTTTGCCCCAGACGTCTCAGGCCCCACACTAATCCTGTCAGCAAGACAGGACACAGTGGGGACTGTTCTCAAGACTTGACCACATCACTGAGTTTAATGTGTTATACTGTAAACTTCATCATTCACATGTACAGTATAAGCATGTTTGGTGTTGTTGGAGAGCTGATGTAATGAGCAGTGGGTTGGTGTCATTGATGTAGTGGTGCGGGTGGCGCTTACTGAGGATCTCAGAACACCGTTCAAAAGTGAACGGTGCAAATGCAAATGATCTTCGGTCAGCGGCCTGGTAGTGTGATGCGCATACAGAGACAGGGAGTGGTTTTCAGTGATTGTGTCCTTATTTGGTGTTTGATGGCTTCTTTTGATGTGTGGGTTTAAAGAGGGAAAAGTGGCATACATCGCGGAGATTCGTAGTACGAACTCCTGCGCAACCTTTGCGTATAGCCGTTTTTGTATTCTTACATTCTGTTTGATGTTTTTATGCAAGTCCGGTTAATAAACATTTTCATACCAAAGCATCTCTCATTAATCTAGACTGCAGTTACACGCTGTGGTTTTAAGAGTAAGTTAACACACACACATAGAACGTTGCAACTCCGTAGTCACACGCCTATACATTAGTGCCGTTGCAAGATACGAAACTGTATCCTTGCTAGGTTTTACACAGGCCAGAGGCACGTCTGCATCTCGTATAGAAGATAGCAACCCGTATAGCGCGACACTACGCGAGACGAGAGACTACAGTCTCTCATTTGCTTATACGATTCTAGAAGTGAGAGTTAACAGAGAGAAAAGCTAACATACATGGAGTCAGATAGAGTTGGAGTTAATTAACCTCCGTTTAATCCCGTTCCGGTAACACGAAGGTAAGGCTACACGCTATACCTCCACACTCGGACACGTCCGCCATTGGTGTGTTCGGGTGGAATCTAAAGGATTCTACAAAACCATGGTTGACCACATGGTCAACCAGAGTTGCCCTAATTTAATTTGTTAGGAAAGCTTACCTCTGGTACTTTTATCTGTGCTAAATCTCTGATCACTGATCGAACAATTTAGACAACTAATTTGTGCCTGTGAGGACTGAGTGTGGTCAATTGATAAATTGTTTAGCATTTTGACTGGTAGTGCTTTCCATGTGACCAGATTTTATTTATGAACACTGTGCTCAATGAGAATTGTCTGTTTTACAAAGGTAATCAGAGAATCAAACTGAGAGCGTGTTTGTAGTTTTGCAGAAAGTTTTTATTGATACATAAGCTTTATACAAAAGGACTGCTTAGTTGGATGCACCAAGCACACACAAAGTAAACCTCTTCCAAAGCTAAAACACTTTCTCGAGTTTCATGCTCTCATTCACCATGGATGACCCTGTGTGTCCTGGTGTGGGGTGTTCTTTTTCCAGACATTTCTAAATTTAATGTGCACCTTTGTAGACCGCTGTTTACAGCGCTAGTGGTCCTACAAAGGTGCGAGACCTACACGACCAGAGGCTTTCTGGGCAGGAAAATAACACAAAACAGCAGGAAACACTTTCTCCTTTTCTTTGGACGACTAAGGGCAGAGCCTCTAGTTGCATTATGTTCACATATATTATGTGTGTTCTTGCTTTGTTAGCCGTTACTCTTTACAAGACCCCTTTCTCTCGTTAACATTTTAAGAGGGCTATGAATTCGGATTTAGTGCCCACAAACTCACGCAAACTCAACATTTTACTATTCGCAGGGGTTATCATTATGCTAATTATCGGATTACGTGTTGCACAATGTCCCACTTGCTCCATCAAGCAAGTCAGCAGCAAATGTATGGCGGATCTCAAGTTAAGTCACCCCCACCCCCACCCACCGCCCTGGGTCCTTCCCCGTGTCGATCACCCCTTCCCATTCCTTCGTCCTGCGCGCACATTTTCTCCACAATCAGGTTTTTCCTCTGAAAGAGAATTGTTTACGTAGTAATTGTTTACGTCCGAGGAGTCTGAAACTTCCCCTAATCTTATTTCCAGACAGCCTGCCACATTGCTTCCTTGACAGTGTGCTGTCTCCTCCCATATGAACACGAACACGATCCTGTAGCTGTGCGCACTGCTGGCTCCGCTGTCGTGCAGTGGATGAAATGGGCGAAGCCGGTGAATGGTTGTTCCGAATTTAACAGCTGAACTTAAGCAAGGTGAGGAAATGTCAATCTGCTCTCTGCTCTTTCGTCGCAAAGCCTATTTGTTGTTGTAGCTACATGTATAATGGGCATGTATGGCGATTGCCGTAGCTTCACGAAAACCGACTGACAGCTCTCTCGTGGCGGGGCTTCTTACAGTGAAACATTCGTTTCATTTTGACGAATTATAGTGACGTTTAAACATCAAATCATTTAAAAATGGCGATACGTTTTCAACTCAACAGGAACAGCCTCCAAAGAATGAGAATGAGTGTTTTAGTCGGTGCTGGAAGCTGTGTTTATGAAAGTTATTAGCACGCATAACTGTACATTTACACAGAGCAATCAAAACATTCGTACAGTTCGAGGTGGCTTACTTGGCTTTTGGGTAGTCATTTAACATTTAATTTGCAAGTATCACGACACTCAGCGGTTTATTGATGTTGATGTAAGCGTAGTTCTGTTTTATTTCATAGGCCTATATCATTAAGATTAATACGTTGACAAGGACAGTAGCTACTGTTCGAGGTGTAGAAAGGAGTTCGGTAACCTGTCAATCAAGGTTCCTTGAATAGATAGCGTAAATACGGGTTGAAGTTGAAGTTGAAGCTGAAGTTGAAGTTGAAGTTGAGCGCTGGCCTGAAGTCAGTTAAGCATTTTAGGTTAGGATTTGGCTGGTAAGAGTTGGCTGATCCCGTGTCAGTGTTTAGGGGTAACTTCTGCCTCGAGCTTAAATACTTCTCAGAGAATTGCCAGGTGGGTTGATTGTACCTACTGTACCAAAAACTGATCATCCCGTCGAAAAATCAGGGAAGAGACCAAAGTAAAGCGGACAGTTTAAATGCTTGTGCATCACCCTCAAAGTGTACGGTACCGCTAGCATCTAGGCTACTTATGCTTAAAAACCCGTGACGCACTAGTCGCCCCCTACAGAGTACAATGCGTGTATTATTTTTTCCTTTTTTAAAGGGTATTATGCAAGTATTGTATGTCTTTGGGGGAAGAACAGTAGTACATGTTAGCTCACACAAGGGGTTTTGGGCGTACATACCGAAACTACTCAAATTCCAGGAATCTAGGTTCACTCACCTTTCCTTTCACCATTCGTGAGAATGAACAGAAAAGTGTAAAATGTATCCCCTCTATTGGTTTCGGTTGTTGGCTACACCTTAGAACAAACTTTACATGGTAAACGCTTTCACGGTAACTGAGGGGAGTTTCTGCCCGTTCTCCAGTATTGCCGGCGATACAATTCGTTGTAATTTATTAACTTTCATCACAGCGTTTTGTGTTCAGGGCCGTGAGAAAATATTTGGAATTGACATCATGCAGCCTGCGTTGATGAAATATCAAACTCATTGTGACTAATTGTAGATTTGTTTTATCTATGTATTTGCTTCGTAATTAAGGTTGGGAGTTGATACTATCCAAGCGTTCTAACCCAAGTTGAACCTATTACCAGTTGAACAGAGGCCAAGGTCACCGGGATTGGTGGCAGGTTTAGCCTGGTAGTCAAAAAACCTGCGTTTATGTGCGTGGGCCAACTGGGCCAGAGGGCACGGAGCATCTTCACCTCTAACAACAGGAAATGTCGTTTGCACATGCTCTGTTTAACCATTTGCAACTGGTATTTATTCAACAGGATGACTCTCTTAACTTGTAATTGGTTAAAAGTGAGATTTGTAATTACTGATGTAGGCTTATCTCTTATTTGTTGTGGCACCTTGTTTTGGTTTCATTCATTTAGTATGCATCACAATTGCAAGGGGACATCATGTATTGATGACATGATTTAAAAACACGAAATACTGCAAATATAATTAATTAGGCCTACCACTATAATACTATACATATTTTAAAAAACATTAAATGAAAAGGCATGAACAATTTAACAGCTATCGGGTAGCATGCATTCAACTGGACATTTAGTTTGTATGGAAGGCACACATTGTGCCATGGGCCCAGATTAGTCTGTTTAAACTTGGCCTGTGATTTTGTGGTTCTGTGTGGCGCAGTAGGTAGAGCATGGCACTGACGATGCTTAGGTTGTGATTTCGATGCCTATTGGGGCATCTACTGAAAAATAAATGCATTCATTACTGTAAGTTGCTTTGGATAAAAGTATCTTCTAAATGGCATATACAGTGTATTCCGTAAGTATTTGGACAGTGACACATTTTCGGTTGTTGTGGCTCTGTACTCCAGCACATGTGACAAATGCAAAGCATATTATATTGTATTATAGGGGTGTGTGCATATTTGTTTATGCATGACGTAACTTTTAATTTGCGGGTCGGGTCGTGATCATTTCACCGTTTAACTTTATGGTAACTGTTAGCCCACGGCGCCGTTCTTCATTAATGTAAAGTGCCATTTACTGTATTAATATAATATAATAATAATAATATAATAATAATATACGCCATTTAGCAGACGCTTTTATCCAAAGCGACTTACAGTAGTGAATGCATACATTTTCAGTATATGTGGCCCCAGTGGGGAATGAACCCACAACCTAAGCGTTGCCAACGCTGTGCTCTACCAACTGAGCCACAGAGAACCACCATTACATATGAAAAACAAGTGACACAGATACATATTGGTTTCATTCAGTCAAAGACCTGGCTAAAACCAATGTTACTGTATAACATACCTAGGACACTAGTTTCTCAAATGTAGTGACTTCAAAAAAGCTTAATTGTTGTGTGCAACACACTTTGAAATTCGTACAAAACATCCTAATTCATCTACAAAATCCATCGTTATGTATAAGAATGATTGCATATTAGTAAGAAAGGATACCTTCAGGTATTTCTGTTTGTTTGTGATTCTACTAATTCTTCACAGAAAGATTGTATGGTCAGAATAAAGGAGAGTGGTAAAATGTGTGTTTGCTCCGTTCTTCCGGAAGAGGTGATCATTTAAGAGGTGATAATCACTATTAAGTTACCAGTTGGTAAGGGCTATCATATCAAAACATAAACTAGAGACATGTAGCAAGTTAAAAATATCTAACATAATTAGTCACTCTGACTGGTTCCGATATTGGCCCAAGGCCCAAGGACTATATGAGGTTAAAGTACAGACTGTCACCTTTAATTTGAGGGTATTTACATCCATATCAGCCCTTTTTATACATTGCCCCCCCTTTTTAAGGGACCAAAACGAATTGGACAAATGAATATAAACTTAAATAAAGTCGTGATATTTAATATTTAAAATCCTTTGCGTGGCCGCTGGAATCGAACCCCGGTCACAGGTGGCCAGCGTCGAACGTTGTAACCACTAGACCACACGGGAGGCCTGAACATTCCACTTTTTGGACTTAAAAAATGAATTGGTTGCTTTGGCTGTACGTTTGGGATCATTGTCTTACTGCATGGTGAAATTGTTTCCTTTGCACAATCCAAATCCAATGTGCAGGAGTACAGAGCCACAACAACAAACAGTGGCAGTCCTGGCTCACTTGGTGCCCTAGGCAAGATCAGTCAATAAAAATAGCATGCCTCTTTTAAAAGGAACAAAAATAAGGAGGTGCTGTACAAGACAATAAATAAGAACACTGAAACATATTGCACACTAATTTAAAAATGTAAGGTACAAACAAATAAAACTAAATTGAACACAACGGAGTTGCACCTTTTCAATACTGGCTGAGTCTGGCTCAATGTGACTGAAAGTTAATTATGCACAAAACAGACTTAAGATAGCTTCTGCTGTTTTGCTGCTAGTTTAGCTGGACTATATTCATGTTAACTAGCTAATAGTAAGCTCATAGTGATGCAGTATAGCGCTATTATTACCCCCAAAAAATCACAGAAAATGTTCATGATGATAGTCAAGAGAGGTGTCTTTTATAGAAAGTTCAGCATCATTATAGCCAGTGTAATGCTTGAGCTACTAGCTAGCATTAACTTTAGTATAGCAATTCATGCAATACCTACCTAGCACGATTATTTACTAGACTACTTCAAAACTAATGTTCATGATGAGTTGACATAACACGTACCTTTACCTTTGACCCGTTTCTCCTCTTCTTCTTTTCTCTTTTTTCTCAGCTGAAATCTTGAAGGCTTTGATCTTTTCATTTTGGCAACGTACCTCAATGTGTGTGTGTGACACGATTGTTTGTGTGACTAAACGATTGCCCATCAATGCAGGGTCAAGAGACTAAACCATTTCCCCTTGGTGATGTACAGACTCGTTTTCATTTATCATTATATTTTAAACCAGGCAAAATTGCAGCTGCATATCAGTAGCTATTGAGATATTATTTCCATTTGCTTGTGTGTGTTAGGAGAGCAGGGGCGCATTTGGTACAGTGTGAGTTTGAGAGGCGCTATTGACCTCCACCCCTCCCGCACTTCGGGCTTCTAGCAGGTGAGGACTAGGAGACTTCATAGGCTGACAGACAGCAGAAGCAGTGGGATGAAAAAGTCACATCATGCCTGCCCGATGCTAGCGTAGCGCTGAGCGCAGATGAGCGAGACTGAAGTGAGCACACGTCTGTGTCTGTATATGGAGAGCTGTGTGCATGTGCCCCTTGCCTGCGTGCCGCCCTAGGCGACTGCCTATATTGCCTATGCCAGGATCCGCCTCTGACAACAAAAAAGGTGTCATTGTCAAAATACTTACGGACTGCACTGTATATACAGTATATACAGTGGGTTCGGAAAGTATTCAGACCCCCTTAAATTTTTCACTCTTTGTCATATTGCAGCCATTTGCTAAAATCAATTAATTTCATTTTTTTCCTCGTTCATGCACACACAGCACCCAATATTGTCAGAAAAACACAGACTTGTAGACATTTTTGCAGATTTATTACAAAATAAACACTGAAATATCACATGGCCATAAGTATTCAGACCCTTTGCTGTGACACTTGTATATTTAACTCAGGTGCTGTCCAATTCTTCTGATCATCCTTGAGATGGGCCTACACCTTCATTGGAGTCCAGCTGTGCTTAATTATATTGATTGGACTTGATTTGGAAAGGCACACACCTGTCTATGTAAGGTCCCACAGTTGACAGTGCATGTCAGAGTAAAAACCAAGCCATGAAGTCCTAGGAACTCTCCATAGACCTCCGAGATAGAATTGTGTTGAGGCATAGATCTGGGGAAGGGTATAAAAACATTGCTAAAGCATTGAAAGCACCCAGGAGAACAGTGGGCTCCATCATTGTGAAACGGAATACGTTTGAAACCACCACAACTCTTCTTAGAGCTGGCCGTCTGGCCAAACTAAGTAACCGGGCAAGAAGGGACATGGTCAGGAGGTGACCAAGAACCCAATGGCCCCTCTAAAGAGAGCTTCAGAGTTCCTCTGCAGCGATGGGAGAACCTGGTAGAAGGACAAACATCTCTGCAGCACTCCCATCAATCAGACCTTTATGGTAGTGGCTAGACGGAAGCTACTTCTGAGTGAAAGGCATATGACAGCCCACCTGGAGTTTGCCAAATGGTACTTAAAGGACTCTAAGAGCATCAGGAAAAAGATTATCCGGTCTGATGAGACACAAATTGAAATTTTGGCCTGAATGCCAAGTGCTACCATAAAGGTCTGATTGATGGGAGTGCTGCAGAGATGTTTGTCCTTCTACCAGGTTCTCCCATCGCTGCAGAGGAACTCTGAAGCTCTCTTAGAGTGGCCATTGGGTTCTTGGTCACCTCCTGACCATGTCCCTTCTTGCCCGGTTACTTAGTTTGGCCAGACGGCCAGCTCTAAGAAGAATTGTGGTGGTTTCAAACTTATTCCATTTCACAATGATGGAGCCCACTGTTCTCCTGGGTGCTTTCAATGCTTTAGCAATGTTTTTATACCCTTCCCCAGATCTATGCCTCAACACAATTCTATCTCGGAGGTCTATGGAGAGTTCCTAGGACTTCATGGCTTGGTTTTTACTCTGACATGCACTGTCAACTGTGGGACCTTACATAGACAGGTGTGTGCCTTTCCAAATCAAGTCCAATCAATATAATTAAGCACAGCTGGACTCCAATGAAGGTGTAGGCCCATCTCAAGGACGATCAGAAGAATTGGACAGCACCTGAGTTAAATATACAAGTGTCACAGCAAAGGGTCTGAATACTTATGGCCATGTGATATTTCAGTGTTTATTTTGTAATAAATCTGCAAAAATGTCTACAAGTCTGTGTTTTTCTGACAATATTGGGTGCTGTGTGTGCATGAACGAGGAAAAAAATGAAATTAATTGATTTTAGCAAATGGCTGCAATATGACAAACAGTGAAAAATTTAAGGGGGTCTGAATACTTTCCGAACCCACTGTATATGGAAACAATGTGTTCTTAACCTGCCCCTGTGTGCAAATACCAAGCAAAGACACAGTGCCCATTTGACAGTGGATCCTTTAATCGGCGCTTCATTGAGCTGTTACTTAACTTTATTAGGGGGGAAGGTGGCCAGACAGAGGTGCCGCAGGCGAGGATGACGCAGAGCGAGGGTCACACCGCGGGCCCCGAGATGGAGAGCGGGCCCCCCCCACATTCAGACGGCACTGGCGTGAGACACCGGACAGAAGGACCGTCCGACAGCGATCTGGAGAAGCAGGACGAAGCGGAGTGCCAGGGGGTGTCGCCCGCGGCCCTGAGCAGCACCTGGGACGGGGGCCCAGCGGAGCAGGCGGCACCAGACGGTGGGTGGGGCTGGGTGGTGCTGGGGGCTTCCATCCTTGTCCTCGCCCTCACCCTGGCGTTCCCATCCTGCATCGGCATCTTCTACACAGACCTGCAGAGCGACTTCCAGGCCAGCAACAGTCAGACGTCCTGGGTGCCCTCTATCATGACGGCGGTACTGCATGTAGGAGGTATGATGGTGCCGCTGGCGGTGGTGGTTTTATTCCTGTACTTTTATGATTCATTTTCAGTTTGCTTTGTTGTTAAAGGCAAATAGAGGCCACTGCAAACAGAAAGGAATCTCAGTTTTTTAGTTTTTTAAAAGATTTTGTTCCATTTCCTGCCAATTTAGTAGCCAATTATACCCTCTTTTATGTCAACTATCCCTCGTATTTAGAGTTCGCTGCCGTAGTCCTGAGACCGGCAGTGACAAAGGCGATGTACCGCCTCCTCCGAGCCAGAACTCGCCAAAGCATCAACTGTAACTCTTATACGCAGCGAGCTCACAACGGCTTCCTCCCCCCTCCCTCGGGTGGACAGCCAATTGCCACCCCCCTAGTGGCACTCCCGGCCAGAGCCGAGGTGGCGCCGCCAGCGGAATTGAACCCCTGGTCGCAGTGAGCAGCATGCATCCTGGTCGGAAGCTCTTACTGCTACGCCACCTGGGAGGCCCAGATCTCAGTGACTTTGAAAGAGGGGTGATTGTTGGGGGCACATTTGGCAGGAGCTTCAGTGACGAAGACTGCTCAGCTTGCTGATGTTTCACGAGGAACAGTGGCTAAGGTGATGTTGGCTTGGGAGTCTGAGTGAAAGACATCACCAAGTAGGGGCCACTGTGGTCAAAATCACATTCTCCTCAACTGTGATGGCCGTGCATTGGTTTGAGATGCAAGGCGAAGCAAATAATCAACTCTGAATCAGTTGACCGAAAATATCAATCTAGGTCATGAGCAGGCAGTTTCATCAAGAACAATCCATCGAGTACTTCACAGAGAGGGATACTATGGTCAGGTTACAGTCATATTAAGACGCTTTATGTTGGTGGTTCCTTTTTTTGGGCAGTTACTTGTGTATGTAGCTGTAATGATATCACCTTGGACCAATGCCCTTTCTCCCTATGCATTTTTATAGCACGGGGGGTTAGGTGGGTGGTATTGTGCCCAGGCAAGGGGTGAGATCAGTGCAGGGCAGAGCCAGGATTAAGATTGGGCACTATAACAATTTTCCTGGCCAATGATTAACCCATCGCTCAATGTCATTCCTGTAGATTGACTATCCAGAGAGTAATGACTTGGTGTTTGCTTAAGGGGAAAATGGGGGTGGGCACTTCACCTTAGTCACGCCAGCTCTAGATTTTCAGTTTCAGCCTGAACCAGGAACTGCAGTTTCCCTGCCAATTTCAGCACCTGTTAACTTGCAGAAGAGCTGCTGGCACAGCCTGGCTCCACCAGTTACAGAACCGTGCTGTTCTCTGAAGTTTCTGAGGTCATGTGGTGTTTGCACGCCCACGCTGGTGAAGCTTGGCACACGCATGCTGCAGGCCTGGGAGCAGAGACGGCAGGTCTGCTGGCTTCTTTGCGATGGGGTGAAGAGATAAATCTAACTGACTTCACAGTTGTTTTTATAGCAGCTGTTTGTAAATATATGTATAATTTGAAAGGCACAAGGGCTTCTATGGGCCTTGTATCTGCAGCCCAAATGAGAAAGGCGAAAGTATTTTTTTCTGAATGCCGGAACTATTTTTCTGCTAGCACAGCGTTCCACTGTTCATCTTGAGAAATACAGAGGGATCAATAAATCAATAAATCTCACCCATGTGACTGTCATTGTTGACAAAAGTCCAATAAATGATAACAGTATTGAAATATTAAAGAGCCTTGGAACATTGAGCTACATTTCAAGCCATCATTTTGTGTGTATATGTATATCACTGATTCTTGAGAGTCAGGACAAAACATGTTTTAAATCCCAAAAATTTTTTCTCAATACTTCATGAATTTACACATTTAAAGAATTGTTTTGGGCAGTTTTAAATTGTGATTTCCTGCTGAGGACAAGGTGGTTTCCAGGTACAGAGCAGACATATAGACACATTTTATTAAAATTATTCAAATAGATATGAAAATAATGTGTGGCTATACACAGTTCATTTAGGTTAAACTTTTTAGGTATGTCTTTTGTTTAAATTTCCTTGGTTTTTAACATAAAGAAGACTTTTCCCTGTAGGACATGTTTTGTCCCAACTCTCAAGAATCAGTGATATATAAACAGTATATACATGTATACAGTGGGGAAAATAAGTATTTCACCCCCTGCTGATTTTGTGAGTTTGCCCCCTTACAAAGAAAGGAACGGTCTATAATTGTCATGGTAGGTTCATCTTAACAGTGAGAGACAGAATATAAAAAAGAATCCCAGAAAATTACATTATATGAATTTTAAACATTTATTTGTGTTTTATTGAGGAAAATAAGTATTTCACCCCCTAGCAAAACATGACTCAGTACTTGGTGGAGAAACCCTTGTTGGCAAGCACAGCGGTCAGGCGTTTCTTGTAGTTGGTCACCAAGTTTGCGCAGATCCCAGGAGGGATTTTGGCCCCTCCTCTTTGCAGATCCTCTCCAAATCCTTAGAAATCCATTTTCAGTGTCCTGGCTGAGGGAAGGAGGTTCTCACCCAAGATTTCCCGGTACATGGCCCCATTCATCCTCCCTCGATCCGGTGAAGTCGTCCTGTGCCCTTAGCAGAGAAACAGCCCCAAAGCATAATGTTTCCACCGCCATGCTTGACGGTGGGGATGGTGTTCTTGGGGTCCAAGGCAGCTTTTTCTTCCTCCAAACACGACGAGTCGAGTTGATGCCAAAGAGCTCGATTTTAGTCTCATCTGACCACAGCACTTTCTCCCAAGCCTCCTCTGAGTCATCCAGGCGCTCATTGGCCAACTTCAGAAGAGCCTGTACATGTGCCTTCTTGAGCAGGGGGACCTTGCGGGCACTACAGGATTTCAAACCATTACGGCGTAGTGTGTTACCAATGGTCATCTTGGTGACTGTGGTCCCAGCTGCCTTGAGATCATCAACAAGCTCCAGCCGTGTAGTTCTGGGTTGTTCCTCACCTTTCTCATGATCAGGTTCACTCCACGAGGTGAGATCTTGCGTGGAGCCCCAGACCGAGGGAGATTGATGGTCAATTGGTGTTTCTTCCATTTTCTAATTATCGCACCAACAGTTGACTCCTTCTCACCAAGCTGCTTGCCAATGGTCTTGTAGCCCATTCCAGTCTTGTGCAGGTCTACAATTTTGTCCCTGATGTCCTTAGACAATTCTTTGGTCTTGCCCATTGTGGAGAGGTTGGAATCTGATTCATTGATTGATTCTGTGGACAGTTGCCTTTTATACAGGTAACGAGTACTTAATTAGGAGTACTAATTAAGTAAGAGGACTAATCTGTGTGCCTCCTGGTCACATAACCGGTCTGTGGGAGCCAGAATTCTTGCTGTTTTGCTAGGGGTGAAATACTTATTTTCCTCAATAAAACACAAATAAATGTTTAAAATTCATATAATGTGATTTTCTGGGATTTTTTTAATATTCTGTCTCTCACTGTTAAGATGAACCTACCATGAAATTTATAGACCGACCGTTCCGTTCCTTTCTTTGTAAGGGGGCAAACTCACAAAATCAGCAGGGGGTGAAATACTTATTTTCCCCACTGTATGTGTGTGTGCTTGTACATTTCACAAATGTTTCTGGTCAGGTCTTTAGAACCAGTACATTTTATGGAGAATTATATCTGTAAACATTTGGCTGAGAGGTAGTTACACTAAAATCCCATTACACATGACCTCAAAGCTGTGTTAATGAAATATAATTAATTTGCCATAGAAATGCGACAATGCGTACAATGTATCATAAATACAAGAGAGTGGTAGATATTCTGAGGACATTTGCAAAATGAAGGACCACAATCTCTTCCATCAGTATGACCTGCAGAAATTCAGTTATGCAAATATGGTTGCTTGGTTGTAGAAATAGGCCTTGCCAAGTTTGTAAACAGAGGTGTGGGTGTGTGGAGGTATGGCCAGTTACTGTGTGTCTGTCTGATCCTCTTGTGTGTGTGTGTGTGCTACTTACATTTTGTGTGTCACTGGGCGTTTTTCTGTGTGTGATTTTATGTTCACCCAACAGGTCCTTTGTGCAGTGTGCTGGTGGAGCAGTATGGTTGCCGAGCGACAGTGATGTTGGGCGGGGTCCTGAGTGGCTTGGGCATGGCGGCCAGCTCCTTCACTAACACCATCACAGAGCTGTACATCACTGCCGGGGTCATCACAGGTCAGAAGACACTCGCACAGAGAGCATTCCAGTGTGTCTGTGGGGGGTCGGGTTCAAAGACCTTTCAGATGTTTTCTGTTTACGATAGTTGTGCTGTGAATTAAGAGAACTATGTGGCTACAGACATTTGCATAACTTTACAGCAGGGCTCTGGGGTTTTCAGTAAAAAAATGGAACACTATTTTCCCTTGTGGGAATAATTTTTTCATATTTCCATATTTCCATTGACTTTCAGGTTTATTTGAATTTTATTTTACCTTTATTTTACCAGGAAAGTCCCATTGAGATAAAACATTTCTTTTGCAAGAGCGATTTGGCCAAGATAAAATCCCTGGTCTGGTTTACACACCCTTGATAATATTATGGTCATAGTAAATATTTCATATTTATGTTGTACCAAATACCTACATGTCTTGTATTGTTCTGTGGGGACTATTTTAATTTGTTATTTGCTTATCTGTCAGGGACATAGCAAAAGCATTATAACAATGTTTAAAAAAAAGCAACACATGCATTGCATTAAAAGTACATTCATTTCCATCAGCTGTCCCAATAGAAAGCATGGAGTTGAGCACGAGGCAGAGGCAGAGGCGATCAGGAGAGGCGATCAGGCTTGGAAGGCAGAGCCTTCACTGAAACCAGCGCTTTATTCAAGTGCGCACTGTGACACGCGCAGTGATACGGAATCTGGGTGTTGTCCGAAAAGGCAATCTCTTTGAGTACCTTTTATACCATATCAGAAGGTTTTCAGCTCGATGATGTTATATCCATAAATGATTACTCTCCCAAGAGGGAGGGACATTGTTGACTTATTCATCAAAGGATGTGGATGGCTTATCCCAACCCTGGCTGAGAGAGTCGGCTTTCCCTTCTCACAACCTCCTTCAGCACTTTCCGATAAGCATGCAGTCCATTAGGGCGTGACCGCTGCTCAGTGCTTGACCTCTCTGGAACCTAGAAGAAAACAGACAAAAAAACAAAACCTCCCATGTGGTCCAGTGGTTACAACGTTCGACGCTGGCCACAGCGATTCGATTCCCCAGCCACGCCAGAGTCGGCTCTGGCCAGGAGTGCGCAATTGGCTGTCCGCCCCAGGGATGGGGGAGTGAAGCCGACCGGATGTTCGCTGCACACACCGTCTCGGAAGAGATGATGCTTCGCCTTCATCACTACCGGTCACAGGGCTATGGCAGTGAACTCATAGTACAAGGGGGGATTGATATGAAAATAGTGGGTGTGATTGGCTACCAAATTGGGATATAAACAAACAAAATTTCCTTAAAAAAACAAAACACATCTTGCATGTACTGACACAATCCTGTTGAGGACATGTTCAACACAAAATATTATTAGAAAGTTATTATTTGTTATTATTCTTAAAATAGGAAAAAAAGCCTAAGGGATGAGATTTTCCATCCCTTTTAGTTCCATACTATAATTACATCATGACTTACACATGCTTTGATGTTCTTGCTAAATAAATAGCCTCATCGTTGCAGTCTGTAGAGCAGGGCTCCTCAAACCTGGCCCACAAATCCAAATTCGCTCCTGGTTTTCCTTTCTCTCAGGCACTTAATTGAATAATTAATGCAATTGATTGGCCAGAGTGCCTTCACACCTGACTCCCGGGTAAAGGGAGTGTGGAAAAACAGCAGTGCTCGGCCCACGAGGACCGTGATTTGAGGAACCCTGCTGTAGAGGGTGTTGGATAAAAGCGTCAAACGTACTCTTTTATATTCTTTGTAGGTGGGCCTTAAAATAACCTTTAAAAAAGGTTTGGGACCCCAGCATTTAGAGAAAGCAGTAGTGTGGTAGTGTAGTGTAATGGTTAGTGAACTGGGCTTTTACCATTAAGGTTGCAGCTTCAATCCCCAGGTGAAGCACTGCTGTTCTACCTTTGCGCAAGGTACTTGAATTACTTCAGCTAATAACCAGCTGTATAAATGGACAGTGTGTAAAGAAATGTGAACTGTGTAAGTCGCTCCGGGTGACGTAAAGGTAGAGAAGGCATTAACTCACTAGATGTCGTTTGCTTGTTTGCTTGTGGTTCTCTGTGGCTCAGTTGGTAGAGCACGGCGTTGGCAACGCTTAGGTTGTGGGTTCAACCCCCACTGGGGCCACATATACTGAAAATGTATGCATTCACTACTGTAAGTCGCTTTGGATAAAAGCGTCTGCTAAATGGCATATATTATTATTATTATATATTACTTCTTAGGCCTGGGGTTCTGCCTCAGCTTCCAGCCCGCGGTGGGCATCCTGGGCCACTACTTTGTGCGCCGCCGCGCCTTCGCCAACGCCATGTCGTCTACGGGCACCGCCATCGGGCTGTCGACCCTGCCGTTCCTCGCCGACTACCTGCGCAGCCAGCTGGCCTGGCGGGGCAGCTTCCTGGTGCTGGGCGGGGTCCTGCTCAACTGCTGCGTGTGCGGAGCGCTGATGAGGCCCGTGGACCCCAAGTACCGGAGGCCGCTGCGGCCCAAGGAGGCGGGGCCCCCCCGGCCCAAGGAGGCAGGGCCTAAGGAGCGGGCGAGGGCCTGGCTGACCGCCCTGATGGCCTTCCTGAGGAGGCACATGGCCTTCGACCTGTTCCGCAGCAACCTGCGCTTCCGCGTCTACGCCATCGGCATCACCTGGATGATGCTGGGCTTCGTGGTGCCGCTGATCTTCCTGGTGCCCTACGCGACCACGCACGGCATGGAGCAGAGCCGCGCCGCCCTGCTGCTCGCCATCCTGGGCTTCGTCAACATCATCGTGCGCCCGCCCGCCGGCCTGCTCTTCGGCCTGCCCTGGTTCCGGGGCCGCCACGTCTACGTGTTCGCCACGGCCCTGCTGGTCAACGGGCTGAGCAACTCCATCTGCTGCGTGGCGGCCAGCTTCCCCGTCCTGCTGGCCTTCGTGCTGACGTACGGCCTCTCCATGAGCGTGGTGGGCTCGCTGCTGTTCACCGTGCTCATGGACATCGTGGAGATGAGCCGCTTCCCCGCCGCGCTCGGCCTGGTGGCCATCATGGAGAGCGTCACGCTGCTGGTGGGGCCCCCCCTCGCAGGTACGGCTGTGGGAGGGGAGAGGGAGGTGTGTGTGTGTGTGTGTGTGTGTGTGTGTCCGTGCGTGTGTGTGTAAATGCTGGTAAAATAGGAAAACATTCCTGCAGGTCCCTGAGAATTTTAGACAAAACATCGTACTAACAAAAAACTTTTTTTTCTGAATATTGGTGAAAATACATGTTTCTTTTAAAATTGTTAGTAATCTACTGGAATTATACTGGTGTCTTAACTGGTGCCTGAATTATACTGATAGTTACATTTTCTCTAATAATTATTCAACCCAGGTCTGGTATGTGTGTAACAGGAGCCTAAATGACTACTTTTAATGTAGTTGACTACGCCACTCTCAGTTAGTTGAGAGACCTTTAAGTATAGTTGGGGAAGTACCTCAGCGACCGGTGAACATATACGACAACACAGAGGTAGGCAATAATATTATTTATTAAACAATGGTAAAAACACTAACAGGGTGGGCTGTCCCGTAATGGTGGCCACTAGCACGCCAGAAGAGTTAGGTAGTTGCACACTATAATTCCACACAGTAAATCAGAAGAGTAGGGTACATACACACTATAAATCCCATACAGCAATTCAGAAGAGTTTGGTAAATACACACTGTAATCCCCACAGTAATCAGGTGTGCAACCACGCCTATATAGGGCACTTAAAACAGCTACAAGTGTAGTCCTATAAGGCACAGCCGAGCCCTCCCCAAAGGAATGAAAATAACAAAGTTTAAAACACATCAATTGTGATTCCAGCAGAATAATAAAACGCACAGTAAAATAACCTCTGTTACAATTCTAATACTAAAAACAGGGATCCCAATTTAAAATATAAATGCAGGTGCACGGTATCTAAACAGAGCGGCAAGACTGGGAAACGCGATACCACACAAACAGCTAAGATAGCCAAAGCCGAGGCGGACTGCTGCGGCGGATAACGGCATTGCACACCAGATAACGTCGCACTATCATGTCGCACAGACTTTACATACGGCCAGCAATGAACCGGCTTTTACGCCCTATACAATATCAAACAACAACGCGGTGGTTTTGCAGTTCCCAGCTTGCTCGCCCTGGAAAGATCTTCAGCTTGACTGCAACGCTTCATTTTTAAAAGGCGCCGAGATGCATCTGCCGCTTCCATTACAATTAGCCTGACTGATAACAGCTGAGCATCGGCACCACCGCTAGTCCTGGACATGAAAAGGAAACGACCAAACAACGGGAAACAACCGGCGTAAAGCACAGCATGTTAGGGTAACGTCATCACCAGCTCATTGCAAAGATGTCAGTCATATACATAGGTTGCATAATATTACTATATTAGAATATGCATGTCTACATAATTAAACGCCTCGTTACATTTGTATTTGTGTGTGTGTGTCTCTGCCTTGTCCCACTCACAGTTGTATTGCAACACTTCAAAATACTGTAGCCAAAGGCTCAAGCACTCAAAATGTAATGCTTTGATTCACTCAAGTGTACCAGAGCAACTGTTGCCATCCTTAAAACCTGCTGCCTCTGGCCCTGACCGGCCTCCTGTTGCATTGTGTCCATGGTGACACCTGTCCAGTCATGTGTGTTCACTTGAAACAGTGCATCACCCATGGTGCCTGCCTGTGTGTGTGTGTGTGTGTGTGTGTGTGTGTGTGTGTGTGTGTTGTGTGTTGTGTGAGAGTCTGAGTGTGTGTGTGTGTGTGTGTGTGTGTGTGTGTGTGCATGAGTGTGGGTGTGTGTTTGTGGACGTATGTGTGCATAAGTGAGAGTGTGTATGGGAGTATGTGTGAGTGTGCACGAGTGTGTGTGAGTGTGTGTGTGCATATGTGTGTATGTGCGTGTGTGAAATAGTGTGTGTGTTCCTGTGTGAGTGTGAAAGAGTGTGTGTGTGTGAAAGAGTGCTTGTTCCTGTGTGAGTGTGAAAGAGTGTGTGTGTGCGTGTGTGAGTGTGAAAGAGTGTGTGTGTGCGTGTGTGTGTGAAAGAGTGTGTGTCTGCATGTGTGAAAGAGTGTGTGCGTGTTCCTGTGTGAGTGTGAAATAGAGTGTGTGTTCCTGTGTGAGTGTGAAAGAGTATGTGTGCGCGTGTGTAAAAGAGATGACAAGGTGACATTTCTCTCATTGCTGGGGCAGTGTCAGAGCCGGGGTATGAGGGGCATGTGTTTACGTCGCTAGGCTCATGCACACACAGCGCGAGGGCCGTCTCTCGTTTCGGCGCCATGACAATGCGAATGTCACAAACGGCGCTGGCTTCCTAAATTGTGCACGTGGCATGGCTTGCCTTGTTCCACAGGTCAACAGTCACGCTGCGTAATTTATGGTCTCACTGTCACGGGTGTCGTTTTCTTCACGCTCACGTTGCAGTGGGCGCCCCTGAGGCCTGGGAGCTCAGACCAAGCTGTCCTAACCCACTGCCCCCGCTTGTTGTCTCTCTGTTGCAGGCGTCCTGGTGGACAAGACAGACGACTACAGTTATATCTTCTACGTCTGCAGCGCCGTCGTGTCCTCGGCTGCCCTCTTTATCATGGTGACCTTTTCCTGGCTGGACAGAAGGGACAGGGAGACGAGGCATCTCTCTAAGCCTCACATGCATCCACCAAAGCCTGGTGTCGCCCTCACCCCCGACTGCCAGTACAGCAGTGTGCCAACAGAGGGGGGCGTAGCTCCCAACACAGAGACATTGTAGGTGACCAGTGTGTGAGCACACACACACAGAGACACTCACAGACACGCGTGTGCATATCACTGTGCAAGGTACAGGCAGGAATTTCAGCAGGAAGACATGTAAGAACATACCTTGAGGGCATTGAAGGTCTTACTGCAAAGCGTGGGTTTGCAACCCATGGTGCTTTGGTGATATTCTCAGTGTCATACTGTCAGTCAGACTGCATGCTTGTAACCCCCAAGTTTAACTGGCTTAATAGCTCTGCCTTCTTCACCCGCCAGAATAGTCTGTTTGTCTGCCAGGAGGAGGTGGGGGAGGGGGGCTGCTTATTGGTGATTGGTGGATGGGAACTAGCCTCCATGTGGCGGAAGGTAGTGCTGTTAATGCAAACACTGATTCACATGATTCAATTTAGGCTGACGTGCTATTTGACTGTGTGTATTACAACACAGCTGATCAATACATGAAATGAGAACAGATAGTTTTAAATCAAGGTCGGTCTTCCTTATCATGGTGTTTCACATAACCAGTTGATTTATTTTAACCCCCTGTTTGAAGAGATAAAGGTATTTCAGAAGGATTTCAAAAGTAGCCTTGCCACTTTTCTGAGTTTGACTGACGTAATAGAGCATTGCGGTGTGTGATGTTATCCAGAAGGCGCACACGTGTCCCCTCCGTGCCTCCCCAGCGAACCCAAAATGTGGCCCGCATTGTTGCACCACTTTAGCAAACTTGTGGAAACATTATTAGCTGAGCTAGTATGAATGTATTAGAAGAATGTATTCAAGGGGCCTCCCGCATGGTCCAGTGGTTACAACGTTATAACGCTGGTCATGGCGACCGGCGTTCAATCCCACTGGCCTTGCCAGGGTTGGCTCTGGCTGGGAGTGCCACCGGGGGGCGGCGATTGGCTGTCCACCCCAGGGAGGGAGGAGGGAGGCCGACAGGATGTTCGCTGCGCACAGGAGTGGCTCTGTAGTACTGGGTTACGTCTTGGAGGAGACGATACCTCGCCTTCGCCTTCGTCACTACCGGTCACAGGGCTAAGACAGTGAACTCACATTACGAAAGGGGGATTGACTTGAAAATAGCGGGTGAAATTGGCTACCAAATTGGGAGAAAATGGGAGAAAATCAGAAACAAAAAAAAAGAATGAAGTATGTACAGGCCTTCACCATGATTCGTTGTGTACAACTCACAAGTCTGGCTGTATTGTATATTGGAGTTGATTCAATTTTTTGTAAACTTTGAAAAGTTGTCAAAAATGTTAATGTATTTAGTAGTGCTTTTTATTACTCTGACTGAGGAAACTGATTGCTTTAACCATTTTAATATGAATTCATATTATCAAATTTTTACATTTGTATTAAAGCTGAATGATTCATTTGCCGTTCAAGTGTTAATTTTGCCTTTATTTAGTCCCAAAAAACATAATCTCACTGCTATATTTCACATATCGTCACCTTCTTAAAATAATGGCCTAAGTCATATTTTCAGGTTTTTCAAAAAAACAGAATAAACTGAACCAAATATAGAATATATGATATTTATTAATCATTTCACACAAAAAGGCTATGACAATATATGACTATTGACAAACAAGTAACGCTGTCTGTCAATTATGTAACATAAAAGGATTAGATTACTTAGGCCAAATTACTTCTGGAGTAAGTGACTTTGGCAAGCAGTCGCCATCCTGAAAGCTTGTAAAATTGCCTAAGTCACATTATTTTAAGAAGGTGACGATATGTATTCCAACTGATTAAATACCTAATTATGGGGGAATGCTTATGATTAAACATATCAAACTGATAGGAGGTGGGGGAGGGGGAGCTGCTTATTGGTGATTGGTGGATGGGAACTAGCCTCCATGTGGTGGTAGGTAGTGCTGTTAATACAAACACTGATTCACATGCAGGCAAAATCAGTTTAGGCTGACGTGCTATTTGACTGTGTGTATTACAACACAGCTGTCACCTAGCCAATGAGGGCTGATCAATACATGAAATGAGAACAGATATCTTTAAATCAAGGTCGGTCTTCCTTATCATGGTGTTTCACATAACCGGTTGATTTAAAAAAAAAACCCAACCGCTGTTTAAAGAGGAAAGGGTATTTTAATATGCTCGCCAGCAACCATTAATGTTCGACCATTAAATGAAACGCGAGAAGAGGGAGGATTTCATGTGCGATTGTTTAATGAACAAAAATTGAATTATAATAACAGTTTGTACTTTGTACCCTCATCAGTGTCACTGTCCAAATACGTTCGTTGTACGCTGTAAATTAGATGAAACTTTTTTTAAAGACCTTTCAAATATTATATTAAAGTATGAACACATAACATGTTATAGCAATAATTCATATAAAACTATTCATATAGCTTACAATAACTAGAAAAAAACAAAACTTTCTGATATAACAATTAAAGTAAATCCAAGTCATCGATATGTTTGTCCCAATCTCACACGGAATCACTCGTTCTGTGTGAGAGTTCGGAGCCCTGAACTCCGTACGAGTTCAGGGCTGTTTCTCAGGGTTTGGGATAGGCCCCCAATTAGTTCCAGTGAAGGGTATTCTTAATGCTATAAGATACGAAGACATCTTAGCCAATTGGGCGCTTCCAACTTTGTGGCAACAGTTTGGGGAAGGCCTCATGTTCCAGCATGACTGTGCCCCTGTGCACAAAGCGAGGTCCATAAAGACATGGTTAGACGAGTTTGGTGTGGAGGAACTTGATTGGCCTGCACAGAGCCCTGACCTCAACTCCATTGAGGAATTAGAACGCCGATTGCGAGCCAGGCCTTCTCGTCCAACATCAGTGCTTGACCTCACAGATGCTCCTTTGGCTGAATGGGCAAAAATTCCCACAGACACACTCCAAAATCTTGTGGAAAGCCTTCCCAGAAGAGTGGCAGCTGTCATAGCCGCAAAGGAGGGTCCAACTCCATATTAATGCCCATGGTTTTAGAATGGGATGTCCAACAACCTCACATAGGTGTGATGGTCAGGTGTCCACTGACTTTTGGCCATATAGTGTATTTCAAACCATTGGTTCAAATGTGAATATTTATAAGGTTGCCAAACACAGCAAGCGAAGGTTACTCAAGTAGTCAAACCATTTAATTAAAATAGTGGAATTAAGACACTCAATACCACACTCTACAATTGTACTAGCTAGAGCTCATCAGTACATGAGGTTCCACTACAGGGGCATCCTAAGGCAAATCACTCCACAGACAAATCAACCATTATAAGAAAGGTCACGTTGTGTGTGTGAGAGCGGAGAGAGAGACACGCTGTTTATTTTTATCATTTGTTTATTTGTATTTGCCATAGCCTATTTATTCTAACACTAACATTTTATCTTTGGTTATTTGATGCAGATATGAAGCTTTGTATATTATGTGTTTTCTATTGAGTATGTAGCTAATAGTTTTACGGTTTTACACAGGTTTCTGGCAAGGTTATGATTTGGGCTGGCTTTTATTGAATTGGGCGGGTTTTCAGTTTGATTGGGCTGGAAACTGTCAATCTGATCTGGCAACACTGCGCCCAATTCAAAACTAAACCGAAAGTGAAACCCAACAAGCGTTTTGCTGACTGGCAGGAGTGTCAAGTGTTTTTGTGAAAAAAGGTAAGGATTACATGTTATTGAGAGATCTACAGCGATATTACAGAGATATGTAACGTATATATGTAGGCTACTACAGAGATATTTTGCATTGTTTACTAAAAAATAGATTTCTACGTAGTGCACACGAGGTTTATGTATCACTTAAACGTTGTTGGCTTATTTGCTGAAAAATAACTAGAGTATGTTTCGCATTTCCAGCAATAATGTTACTTACTCGGACCATAAATGGGTGTACTATGTGCTTGCAGTGTCTACAATTTGTAATAAAGTCGATAATCTTATGCATACATCAAGAGGCGAATATACGCATGTCTTGCGTTGTCACGCATGTGCCAACGTGTCGAATGTATACGTCCGCTACCCACCCAATACAGCTTGTAGCGACATTTGGAATAATGGGTTTAATGAGCGAGTTTACCTTTTACGTATACCTTAGAATATGTCATATGTCATATGTCAGGGATGTGGTAGGTGTGGAACCTGTTAATTAAAATGTGAACAAGTCCATGGTGAGTTCTATAGTTATTTTAGACCCAGAATGCGTAGATGCGTTAAGAATATTTATTTATCTTAACGCTGGCAGGAAACGAAAGTAAAACCGTGTCGCGAAAACACGTAGAACTGAAACAAACCAAAATAACTAACGAACAGGAACAAACAAAACTAGCTAATAAGAAACTCCAAAACGTATTCCAAAAACACGGAATAAACAAAACACTGGCAATCGAACAAGAACACGAATAAACAATATCACGAGAGGCACTCAAAACTAGGCAATAGTGGTTTCGACAACGCAAACAAGGGCCGTGTCCGAAACCGCTCACTCGTTCTCTATTCCCTATTCCCTATATAGTATATACTATATAGTGTACTATTTAGAGAACGAAAATAGTGTTTTCGGAGACTACAACTGAACGTCATTTGCGTCAAAAAAAGTGCAGGATATTCAGGTGACGCAAGCGGATGTGCTCAGTATCATAAACAAACCGAGCACTCATGGCGGCAGGTTTAAATGTGCTAAAGTTTTGATTTTCAAAGACGGGCAAAATGTTGTGTAAATGTAAATAAATGTAAGTAACGTTAAGCTAGCTACCTTTTCTGTATTTAACACGTTAATAGCCTGGCTTTTTACGTAAGTTAACTCAGGAATAGCCTGGCTTTTGTACAAAAGCCAGGCTATTAACGTGTTAAATACAGAAAAGTATTTAGCTTAACGTTACTTACATTTATACACAAAATTTGCGGCGGTAGACATTCCGGTCATTTCTGTCGCCATTCTTAGCCCTTCTCTCCTTCGGTATGACACTCGTTCGCATTGCATTGTGGTAGACGGGATCAATTCTAGGGCAAAGTAGGGTACAGTCGATGTACACTACAAATCACGGTGAATTGTGGGTATTTTCTCGTTCCCTATTTAGTGTACGAAATTCACATTTTAGAATGCAGAGTGTCGCACTCTACAAAATGGATCACCTTCAGCCATGTACAAATGGCGAGTGGTCTCTGTCCACACAAAATAGTGTACTAAATAGGGAATAGGGAGTGGTTTCGGACACGGCCAAGATGTCCAAGCAAGGAACAGAGAAATTCAGCTGGTTAAATGTCCTCCCGTAATGACCTTGATTAGCTAGGTGCATTCTTGGCGTGTCTTTTACTCCTCGCGATTGGCGCTTGGGGGAAATGCTTGTTAGTTGACAGAGTCGTGACATCATATTTGTACATTTGTGCAATGAATGCTGCAGTATTTCGAACTTGATTCTGTTGCCCATATCAAGAGACATTTATGCAACTAAAGATGATGTTCATATTCACAACCTGGTTTCGGCAGGAGAGAATAGCAGAAGCGTGGGTGGTATTCAGAAACTGAAAGAAACTGCATTTAGGCCCAGCACTAACACTGACTTCATTGTCTTGATGAGCAGTTGATTCATGAAACGAGGTGTGTTAGTGAAGGGATTAATAAAATAGGATTGGGTTAGTGCTGGCCTGGGAAAAAAGCCTGCACACCCAGTAGGTCTTGAGGACCAAACTTGGACACCTGTGGTGTACACAACCTATGCTTCTGCAATAGTCCTTGCATGGGTGCAGGTGGCAGTCTAAGTAACAAAATCAGCACATTTTCCCTTAAGAAAAGAGATGTTTTTTTAATTGACAAAGAAACACTTTCTTGAGACCTGTGTAAATGTATCTCACTTGTTCACTTTAAGGGCACCAGTGGGTAAAAAATATCCACACATGCATGGATGATGAAAATCACAACGCCATCTATGTCATACAAGAGCATAGGTTTCGTTTGAACATTGTGGTGGACCACAAACGGTAAAACAATTTATGATCATAATTGAGGGGGACACTGGCAATGTACCATCCATTAAATCTCAAGACCTTCTAAACTCAATAAATGGCAGAGCCATTCAAATTAAGTTTGAATTATGCTATCTACAGGCGTTAAATATGCGTTTTATTTTCTGCATTGGCTCATTTTAAGGTTTTGCTTTTATGGAACTGGCAACTTTGCTGCAGAGTCCTGGCAACAATCGGCTGATGACATAACGACATGAGCGACCACCATTGTTGTTTTATATTTAGACCATGACCGTCTCCTTCCCCAATCTCTGTTTTGTGACTCCAGTACAGGACCCATTCGAGTGTGGCTGACCGCTCCTTCCTGCGTTTGGACAAGATGGCGGGCAGCGGCGTGAGAGCGTACGGGATGGTCCTGTTATGTGACCTGGCCCTCTGGGGGCTGGTGTGGGGAGGCCTGGTCCTGCTCAGGTGGCCCAGCGGGGGAGGGCTGGCCCTGGGGTGGCTGTGGGCGCTGGGCGCCGTGAGGTGGGCCCTGCTTCATCGGCTCTCCCTGGCCGCGCTGGGCGGGCGGGACCGGCCCGTGCTGAGGCGCTGGGTGGCGGCGCTCTCCCTCCTGGGCCCGGCGTTCGAGAGCGGCAAGGCGGCGCTCCAGCAGGGGACCCGGAGCGGCCCGGTCCCTGATCCGGGCGCAGTGGCCGTGAGCGTGGTCGCCGCCTCCGCCGCCTGCCTGTTCTGGGAGCTCACCTTCCCCGAGGCCAAGAGGAGGACGCGGGGCGGGGCGGAGCAGCAGGAGGCCAAGGCGCTGTTCATGAGGGTGGTCCATTACTCCAGACCTGACGCCCTGCAGCTGGGCGCAGCTTTCCTCTTCCTCATCCTGGCTCTCATCTGTGAGTACGGCGGTGTGTGGTTACAGTGCCATTCCCACCCGATAACAGATAACTATTTTTAGTTTTTTTGTTTTGTTTTTTTGCAGGGACAATGCATATTAATGAACATTTCTGTAAATATGCCAGAGTTAGCCAAAAGGCTAGTTTACATCTGTAGTCCCTGGCCAGATGTTACAATAGGCTCCCTAAAAAAGAACAAAACAACAGCTTGTAAAAAACATTGATAAAATCTACATATAAAAAAAAAAAAAATAAAAAGAATAATAGTGTTGGAGCAAGAAGGTTAGCAGCCAGAAGCATAGAATACATGAAGCATGCAGGACAAACAGTAAACAGCATTAGCCAAGTAGAGGCATCCAGGCAAGGCTTTGCAAAGGCATATAGCTCATGAAGCGAAGCATGCAGCAGCACATTAAGCAGCATTAAACAGGTATTATGAGTAACTATGACAGTAACTCTAACTATGAATAGTCATTTTGCATCTACATCAAGAACGTTTCTATCGTTGATTTAAAATGTTATTGTGGACTCTTCAGAAGTTTAAGTCATAATATTAAAGCATAAAAGGAAAGTTTGAGGATGACACGCTAGGTATGGTACTTGCATTGACTACAGCGCTTTCTTCAGAGCCTCATTTTGTGACAATTCTTGTTGAAAATTTGAATGAAATTCCATTGCTCTTCAGAGGACGGTCTGAGTCAGGAAGAGTCAGGAACAGCAATTCTATTATAGCATCAGCAACGACAGGGGGAAACACAACAGTTAAAAGGTCAGGCACTCCAGCGGGGAATGCAGCAGCAGGGCCAGAAACAGCAGCAGCAGAAGGGGCTGAATTCAGAAGAAAGAACAGGCGATCGGCCAGATTCCCCAGCACAGGCCGATTTCTCACGGCGACTGTGAGTCTGAGGAAATCAATGCAGCTGTGGATGTTCCAGAGTGCTGGACACCACAGCAGTTTGTAGAGAAAAGGAGGCAGCATCCCTGGCTTGTCTGTCAGAAGAAATCAGCTTGGATGTTCGTTTTGCCAAATAGTGAACACTAGCAAAATGCCAGTGGCAAACACACCCATGTAGCAGTTGAATGGGTAAAAGTTTGTGTCTTCCTCAGGTGCTACAATGATAGTCCTGCCGGCAGTGTAGTATAATGGTTAGGGGGCTGGGCTTGTAACTCAGAGGTTGCTGGTTCGATTCCCAGGTGGGGCCACTGCCGTTGTACCCTTAAGCAAGGTACTTAACCTGAATTGCTTCAGTAACAATATCCAGCTGTATAAATGGATTGTATGTAAAGAAATGCCAATTGTGTAAGTCGCTCTGGATAAGAGCGTCTGCTAAATGCCTAAAATGTACGAAAATTCACAGGCACAAAAGTTCAGAGTCCCCTGTAGCTGCAGAGAAAACGATGAATCAGGCCAAAGAGAAGAGCGTGGAGATAGTGACAGACACGAGGAGATCAGTTTGTGTCAACAGACAGGATATACAGGGTCATATAGAGACAATGGCTTATTTATAAGATGGACTTTACACTCTGACAAACCCTATGCTAATATTTACTACCACATTATGATGAGGAAGACAGTTGTAGGAATCATTCTTCAGGTTGTCAGATCGGTCCGAAATGGAAAGAGCCAGAGTCCAAGGGTGGTGAAAAGCAAAGCAAAGTTAGTTTGTTTACAGCTTTTGCCCGAAAGTAGCTCACCTGCTACCGGGGTAGACAAAGATGCACTGAAGAAAAACGTGTCAGTCCTGCTTATGTACACGTTTTCAGAAGCCTGAAAACAAAGAAACACGGGGCACTCAATTGTGAGCACCCACTGCAAAGGCGGCTTCACTCTTAGGGCAGATCAGTCTCACTTCCTTGTTACATTACATTACATTACAGGCATTTGGCAGACGCTCTTATCCAGAGCGACATACAACAAAGTGTTAAGTTGTGTCTCACTTATCTGTAAATTGTGGCTTGCCTATGTCTGGTTATCGGGAGGCATCTGCTACATACTCTCTGTGACAGGAGCACATCAGCAGAGACACTTCTGCAGCACGTCCTGTAACAGGATGCTCGAGAACACATCACACAGACCCCCCCACTCCTCCATTTTCTTAAAAAAAAGATTTTGTCCCATTTTAGTAGCCAATTAGACCTGCTAAATCAATCCCCCCTAGTAATGTGAGTTTGCTGCCATAGTCCTGCGACCGGTAGTGACGAAGGCGAAGCATCATCCCCTCTGAGACGGCATTCGCCAGGCCGTTGACCGTAACCCAGTACTACAGGGCCACTCTTGTGCACAGCGAACATCCTGTTGACATACCATACAAACCATTACCCTCTTCCATGACAGACCATATTTACACTAGGCTCCGTTTTTATTCACACCCTTGATAAAGATGAACAAAAGAGATCTTATTAAATAAACTGTATAAGTAATGAGGTATATTTTATGCAAAAAAAACGCTGAAAATTATTTTCTTTAATAATAATGCTAGGCACAAACCACAATCGAATGGTTCACAAATGATAATTATGAATTAGAGTCACAAATATTCACACCTCTGTTATCAGTACTTTGTGGTTCCTCCCTTGGCTGTTATAACAACAAGCAGTTGCCTTCTGTAGCATCGTACGAGGTTATGGGACTTCTTGGGGGGGGATCCTCAACCATTCCCCCATGTAGATTTGATCTAGTTCCTTCAGATTCTTGGGTCCAAATTCCTGACGTTTGTGGACTGTTTTTTTTTAGTTCAAACCACAAATGTTCAATTGGATTCAGGTCTGGAGTCTGAGATTGCCACATCAGGACATTGATCTTGTGCTCTGTCAACCATTTCTTAGTTTCTTTGGATGTATGTTTGGGATCGTTGTCTTGTTGGAAGGTCCATCTGTGGCTAAGGTGTAGCTTCCTGCCAGAGGGAACAAGGTTTTTGGACAAATGTTTTGGTACAGTTCATAGTTCCATCTATTTAAAAACATTAAAGATCCACCACCATGTTTCACCTAATAATTAACACAAGCTGTGACAAGCTATATCTTTTAACTTTTTAGTTTTTTGTAGCCATCTCCTGATCTGTAGAGGTCAATAACCTTTTGTCTGATGCTTTCAGGGAGTTCTTTGCCTTTCACCATGATGATGGCTGACCACAGTATTTCAAACATGTGTTCCCTCCTTTTTATACCCTAGGGAAACAGTATAGTATAGTTCCATACACTCCCAATTAACCTCAAATAAGTTATATATTTATGAAAATTTGTTTTTGTTGGATTGAATTTAAAATAATAATTTGGGGAATGAATGATTGTGATCCAGATTTTTCTGAAAAAGAATTCTATTAATAAAACAAAATATTATTGTTTTTCTGAACAATTGTATTAGTAATGTAGGTTTGGAATTTTCTGAATTTTTTGAGCATAAAATATACCTCATTGTATAAAATAAACTATATAAGTAATCTCTTTTGTTCATCTTTATCAAGGGTGTGAATAAAAATGGAGCCTACTGTATACTGTATGCCACTCTTCTACATGCATCGAGAGCACAGCGCCTGAAACCAAGAGATTTGTAACTCTGCATGATTCAGGAATGGGAAAGCACAGCCAGAAAGTATCTGTACATCCTGTGGAACTGCATAGATGTAATTTGTCATCCACAGATAAGATCATGATAAGAGGACTCTAAATTTCAGGGAAGAACATTGCACACGACACCTAAATGTCAAGGTATAACATCCTGCGTGACAAAAGGAATAAATAGAATAAAATAGAGGGTATTTATAGGCCCTACTATTATGCATATACACTCTATTATATAATAAAATAGAGGGTATATATATATCCCCTACCCTAATTAGGAACATCTGAGTGTACACGTACATGAGATGAGGATGCGAAACGCGCTTGGCCTCCGAGAACCCTGCTCATATCCCAACCTTCTCCATTATGCGCTAAAATGCGAAACTGATCGTAGGTCAACACACTGAATCTGGGCCCTGGCTTTCCTTCTGGCCTCTGTGCTTCCTCAAGCGGGAGGTTAGCTGTCTGCATTGCTATGCTCACTATGGATGTTCTGGCTTTGGCCATGCCCTTGATGAACACAGTGGCCCAGAAAATTGGGACGCTCTGAAACTTCAGCAACGACAAAGGCAGAAGGGTCAGCGTTTGTCCTCTTGTGTGTGCAGGTGAGATGCTTATACCGTACTTCACCGGGAGAGTGGTGGACCTCCTGGGCTCCCAGTACCAGCACAGCAGCTTCCTGTCGGCCGTCGGGCTCATGGGGCTGTTCTCACTGGGCAGGTGAGTCTGGCCGCTCCCTCCTGGAGCTCCTACACCTGAGAAGGCAGTGCCACCGAGCGAGTCAGTCTAGTGGCTAATAAATACATACAAATATTATTAATTATTTTGATTATTACGTATTAAATATAGTTAAATATTAAAAAATGTTATAAATAAATAAATGTGTGTGTGTGTGTGTGTGTGTGTTTCAGCTCTATGTGTGCAGGTCTGCGAGGGGGCATGTTCATGTACAGTCTGTCTAGACTCAACAAGAGGATACGACACATGCTGTTCCACAGCCTATTGCAACAGGAGATCAGTTTCTTTGAGGAAACCAAACCAGGTGAGAGAGAGAGAGAGACTACTTACTTATTTTCTTCCACCTTCCCCTCATTAGTTAAGTTATGTTTGTTGTCTGTTGGTATTATTTGTTGTTTTCTTTGGCAACACTGTGTCATGTCGATTGAAATGGAAATTATAGAAAGAGAGAGAGAGAGGGAGAGAGAGAGAGAGAGAGAGAGGGAGAGAACGATAGAGGGCCCCCCTTTGCTCCCTGGCTCTGAAATTGTGGCTGTGTAAAGCACAAAGAAATAACCTCCTCTCCCTGCCCTGGGTACAGGCATGCTTTCATCGCGTCTGTCCTCTGACACCCACAAGATGGGTCTGTCTGTGGTCATGAACGTGAACGTGCTGGTGCGGAGCGTGGTGAAGACACTGGGCATGCTGGGATTTATGTTGGTCCTGTCGTGGCAGCTCACCCTGCTCACCTTTGTGGAAATGCCCCTCCTCGTCCTGCTTCAGAACTCCTACAACACCTCCTGTCAGGTACGCACTGCATGTCCCATCAGCCACCAGAACGCACAGTGCGATCTCGTAATTGGGCAGAATGATGGGGAATATTGCATGAGAGAAAGGCATAAAATCAGTAATCAAATATTACATTTACATTTTACATTTTAAGCATTTAGCAAATATTGATTACAGTCTTTTTTTTAAGGTACAGGGAGACCATTTTTATATTTAAAATGGTTTTGTGAGGGCCCCAGGTGGCTCAGCCAGTAAAGGCACTTGCCCAAAGTGCAGGTTGCCCACTGCGCCAGTCCGTCTCTGCCCGGGAGTCCCGTTCGGAAGTGGCGATTGGCTGTCCGCCCCAGGGGGAGGGGGAAGGGAAGTAGTGCGAGGGAAGGGATAGTTGAAACAGATATTGGGTGGCTACCAAATTGGGTAGAAAATGTGAGAAAAAAAAAAGTTTATAAATAAAATGTTTTTGTGTACCCTTGTGTTACCCTGCCGCATAAGGTGGCGAGTCGGCCCAGCAGATGTGTCACAGCCAATGCGGGCAGTGCCTGCTCAGTCCTTCATGAGAGAGAACCTTCACAGTGGTTCTCTGTGGCTCAGTAGGTAGAGCAAAGCGTTGGCAACGCTTAGGTTGTGGGTTCAATCCCCACTGGGGCCACATACACTGAAAATGTATACATTCACTACTGTAAGTCGCTTTGGATAAAAGCGTCTGCTAAATGGCGTATATTATTATTATTATTAGAAGATTCACTACCAGCCCAGGCCCTGTGTGTGCGCTGTTCCTCCCACAGGCCCTGACCCTGCAGCTACAGGAGTGCAAGGCGGAGGCCGAGGGCGTGGCATCGTCCGTCCTGGGGGCCGTGCGCACCGTGCGCAGCTTCGGGGCCGAGCGCAGAGAGACGCGCCGATACGAGGAGGTGATGGCAAAGATGCACAGCATCCAGACGAGCAAGGGCATCCAGAGCGCTGTGCATCTTCTCCTGCGCAGGGTAGGTCATCACGCACTGCTGCTATGCACTGGCAGTCTGTCCTACGCTCACACCGGGGCGTTACGCACTGCTGTTACGCACTGTCAGTCTGTCCTACGCTCACACCGGGGCGTTACGCACTGCTGTTACGCACTGTCAGTCTGTCCTACGCTCACACCGGGGCGTTACGCACTGCTGTTACGCACTGTCAGTCTGTCCTACGCACACACCGGGGCGTTACACACTGTTGTTACGCACTGTCAGTCTGTCCTACGCTCACACCGGGGCGTTACGCACTGCTGTTACGCACTGTGCTAAGAAAAGCATCAGAGCAGACAAGAGGATCTATGTGGAGACCCTTGCGGCAGAAGCTGAAGAAGCAGCTAGATATGGAAACATGAAAGACCTGTATGCCACTACCAAGAAGCTGTCTGGAAAGTTCAGTAAAACAGAAAGACCAGTAAAAGATAAAGAAGGAAAGCCAATCATTGGAGAGGAAGGGCAAAGGAGAAGATGGATGGAATATTTCGAGGAATTACTAAACAGACCAGCACCGCAGGACCCACCAGATATTCAACAAGCTGACTGTGATCTGCCAATAGACTGCGGCGTACCAACAAAGGAAGAGATCCGAAAAGCCATTAAGAAGCTAAGAAATGGCAAGGCTGCAGGACCCGACGGTATTCCAGCAGAGGCGTTGAAGGCCGACATCGAGACCACAGTAGAGCTACTACATCCTCTCTTCAAGGAGATATGGGAAGGAGAACACATCCCATCTGAATGGAAGGAGGGTTGCCTCATCAAGTTACCAAAGAAGGGTGATCTGAGCCTATGTGCAAACTACAGAGGGATTACACTACTATCCATCCCAGGCAAAGTATTCAATAGGATCATACTGGACAGGATGAAGGACGCTGTGGACCCACAGCTACGAGATCAGCAGGCTGGCTTCCGCAAGGGCAGATCTTGCACAGACCAGATTGCAACTCTGCGCATAATCCTGGAGCAGTCACTGGAGTGGAATTCACCCCTAGTCGTGAACTTCATTGACTACGAAAAGGCTTTCGACAGTCTTGATCGAGCGACCCTCTGGAAGCTTCTCAGACACTATGGCGTGCCAGAGAAGTACACCAACATCATCAAGAACTCGTACGAGGGGATGACCTGCAGAGTAATCCATGGCGGTCAACCCACTGATGTCTTCCAAATAAAAACAGGAGTGAGACAGGGTTGTTTGCTCTCACCATTTTTGTTCCTGCTGGCTATAGATTGGGTCATGAAGCAATCGACAGCAGAGAAGCGAAATGGCATACAATGGACGCCATGGACCCAACTAGAAGACCTTGACTTTGCAGACGACCTGGCCCTTCTCTCGCACACCCAGCAGCAGATGCAGGAAAAGACCATCACCATTGCAAACAACTCAGTCCGTCTGGGGCTAAACATCCACAGAGGGAAGAGCAAGGTCATGAAGGTCAACGCTGAGAGCACACCACCCATCATGCTGGAGGGGGAAGTACTGGAGGAGGTAGACGACTTCACCTACTTAGGCAGCATGGTTAACAAGCAAGGAGGAACAGACGCTGATGTCAAAGCCAGAATTGGCAAAGCCAGAGCAGCTTTTATCCAACTAAAAACCATCTGGAACTCAAGAGACCTTTCCATCACAACCAAGATCAGAATCTTTAACACCAACGTGAAGTCAGTCTTATTATACGGCGCCGAGACATGGAGGACCACTGCCACCACTACGAAGAAAATTCAAACCTTCATTAACACCTGCCTGAGACGAATCCTCCAGGTTCGCTGGCCTAACACCATCAGCAACAAAGCCCTATGGGAACAAACAAAACAGCAGCCAGCAGAGGAAGAGATTCTCCAACGGCGTTGGAGATGGATCGGTCATACTCTCCGTAAACCAGCCTTAAACATCACAAGACAATCCCTCAAATGGAACCCCCAAGGGAAGAGAAATAGAGGTAGACCACGAAATACTTGGCGTCGAGACATGGAGGCAGATGTCAAGAACATGGGCAACTCTTGGGGACAGCTGGAGAAGTTGGCCCAGGACCGGAATGCTTGGAGAACTCTTGTTGACGGCCTATGCCCCAGGCGGGGTAACAGGCGTAAGTAAGTAAGTAAGTTACGCACTGTCAGTCTGTCCTATGCTCACACTGGGGCGTTACACACTGCTACTACACACTGTCACTGTGTCCTACACTGACTACACTCAGTTTAAGCGCTGAGTCACGGAGGTATTCAAAGTGTGTTAGAGTGCCCTGAAGGCCTGTCCAGATAAAAAACGAATGCGTGTGACGGAAGACTGCATATTCTCACACACCCTCGCCCACGGTACCCCACACTCTGTCACTGTGGTCTGTGTTTCTGTCCCACACTGTCTGCCCTCTCTCTGCCCAGCTGGTGATGGTGGGGGTGAGGGTGATAGTGCTGCTCTATGGGCGTCACCTCATCGGGTCGGGTCAGCTGACCAGCGGTGGCCTCCTGGCCTTCATCCTCTACCAGAAGAACATGGACCGCAACATGAGGGTCAGTTCTGTCTACCAGAAAGACATGGGGTCTAATGTGAAGGTCAGATTATTCTATACCAGAAAGACATGGGGTCTAATGTGAAGGTCAGATTATTCTCTACCAGAAAGACATGGGGTCTAATGTGAAGGTCAGATTATTCTATACCAGAAAGACATGGGGTCTAATGTGAAGGTCAGATTATTCTGTACCAGAAAGACATGGGGTCTAATGTGAAGGTCAGATTATTCTATACCAGAAAGACATGGGTTCCAAAATAACTGTCACTTCATTGTTTACCGGAAGGACATGGAGTCCAACATGAGGGCCAGATTGTTCTGCGCCAGTAGGACATTGGGTCTAACATGATTTAGATTTAGTTTGGTTCCACAACATTTTGGGAAGTACCCATTGTGATGTTGGGGGTGTGTGAGAGCCCATTACAGTGTAAACATATGTGTGAAAATGCAGGCTTCAATTCATGTCCAGAAACATGGAGATCAGTTGTTCATTACACCACCTGGTTTCACTGATTAGTGTACTTCCTTGGTCCAGGAGGTGAACCAGTAAGTGAAATCAGCTGGTGTAGTTCGTGGTTGAAGCAAATACCTGCAGACACTGCGGCCCTCGAGGCCCTGGAATTGACTAGCCCTTGACGAGGCGACAATTTTATTACAAACTCGAGAAATGTGGATTAGGAGCTATTGCTAGATGGGATCTGCATTGCATCTGCGCAGACTTACTGGACAGCTCAATCCATTCTGAGCCGATCCACATCAGGTGAAGGGCAGTGCCAATCCGACCTAGGAGAACGTGACCACCGTGTCTGTGTTTCAGAACCTGGTCTACATCTGTGGAGAAATGCTGAACAGCGCTGGGGCTGCGGTCAAGGTGTTCGAGTACCTGGACAGGAAGCCCAGGCTGAAAGAGGCGGGGAAGCTGGAGCCATCGAACCTGGAGGGACACCTGACGTTCCGCGACGTGACCTTCTCCTATCCCGGAGCGCGGACACACCCGCCCTGAAGGTGAACGCTCACACAAGCTCCAGCGCACGCCTCACTTCTGCGCCGCTGAGACAGGGCGAAGGGACCAGTTGTGTCTGTAAGCTAACACAACCCCCTAAAAACATTGATGATACAAGATGCAGCGTCCTCTGTCTGTCCTCTGTCCTAAATAATTCAGCGGAGTAGATCGATTTTGTACGATGGCAATGTTGACGACGATGATGACTGTAGAATCCACTCGATCTATGCACAGCTGAATGCTATCCACTCGTTTCTGTATCTGTGTATGTGCAATGTAGAAAACTGTGTGATGACGTGGTAGTTGTAATAATAATAATAATAATGCATTTATTTATAAAGCACTTTTCATACATGGTGTTCAAAGCAACAACAACAAAAAAAAGGAAATTAAACACAAAGGCAAATATAAGATACAGTTACAAGAAAGGGCAGGGCGTGGAGAACAACAACTATGGGCATGAAAAGAGTAAGTTAAAAAAAGTTAAGCCTGGCGGATGGCGCAGCGGTCTAACGCACCACGCTTCGGAGTGGTGTGCGCTGCACGTCAGGGACGCGGTTCGAAACCCGCGTCTCTACCAGACCGGCCCTGGTCGTCAGCCCGATCGGAGGCGGCATTTGGCTGTCCGCCTCCGGGGGAGGGGGGAGGGAGAGCCGGCATGAGTTCGTCGAGGAGAAGGTTAAGGAGTCCGTGGAAGATTTCCCGTCTCGAAAGAGGCGGGAATACTCAACCAGGAATGTGTGTCCCGATCCCGGAGGACGGGCGACGGACTCGTGAGGGTGGGGAATTGAAGTGAATAGAGGGTTTAATTGGCAACCAAATTGGGAGAAAAACAGGGAAAAAATCTGAAATGTAAAAAAAAGTTTAAAATGGTATAGTTAATGCTTCTCTCTGCGCAGTCACATGGTTGTAGTCACCCCCCTATATACAGTGTTTAATGTGCTACAGCAGACCGACGGCAATAACGGTCTCACAGCAGTGGACAAGCTACTGCCGTGACGGCGGTGTGACTGCACCCGTCGTTGTGATTCTGTTCCCTGCCGTGACACCGCTCGCCGCCATAACAGGGCGTGTCCCTGGAGCTGCGTCCCGGGCAGATGACGGCGCTGGTGGGGCCCTCCGGGGGGGGGAAGAGCTCCTGCATCAGCCTGCTGGAGAGGTTCTACGAGCCGCAGGAGGGAGAGGTGCTGCTGGACGGACTGCCCCTGCACAGCTACCAGCACCAGTACCTGCACCGCAAGGTAACCGTTACCAGCACCATTACCTGCAAGGTAACCATTACCAACCATTACCAGCACCATTACCTGCACCGCAAGGTAACCATTACCAAAACCATTACCTGCACCGCAAGGTAACCGTTACCAAAACCATTACCTGCACCGCAAGGTAACCGTTACCAAAACCATTACCTGCACCGCAAGGTAACCGTTACCAAAACCATTACCACCCTGCATTGTACTGTAGACACAATGGATTCACATTTCTAAACACACAGAATAATGACGTCAGTATCAGTGACAGAATAAATACACAAGCACGCACACCTACCTCACAGAGTGATCAGTCTGAGTCTTTATCAAGAACAAGTGCTGTCTATACTGCACAAATATTCAACAGATGGCATCAGGCAATGGCATCGAAGCACATAAAGAGCTCTGTCTCGCTCTCTTTTGCTCTGTCTCTCTCCTCCCCTCTCTTCCTCTCGGGGGGTCAGATGGCGATGGTATCCCAGGACCCCGTGCTGTTCTCGGGCTCTGTCAGAGACAACATTGCGTACGGCCTGGAGGACTGCTCCATGGAGAGAGTTGAAGCAGCGGCACGCAAGGCCAACGCCCACAACTTCATATGTGAACTGGAGCAGGGCTACAACACAGGTACACCTACAGCCTGGGTCATTAACACAACACAGGTACACCTACAGCCTGGGTCATTACCACAACACAGGTACACCTACAGCCTGGGTCATTACCACAACACAGATACACCTAGATAGAGCCTGGGTCATTACCACAACACAGGTACAGCTAGAGCCTGGGTCATTAGTCATTACCACAACACAGGTACACCCAATTATTACCTCTGCACCCCTCTCATTCACAATATGATACACCTCAGTAATGTTCATTACCACAACACACGTACAGCCTGGGTGTGTGTGTGTGTGTGTACACCTTCAGCCTGGGTCATGTCCACAACACAGGTGTGTGTGTGTGTACCTCTGCACCCCTCTCTCCAATGTGATTTTCTCAATGTTGTGTCCGTGTGTGTGTGTGTGTGTGTGTGTGTGTGTGTGTGTTGCAGATGTAGGGGAGCGCGGGGGCCAGCTGTCAGCGGGACAGAAGCAGTGTATCGCCATCGCCAGGGCTCTGGTTCGAGAGCCGAAGGTCCTCATTCTGGACGAGGCCACCAACTGCATGGACATGGACACACAGCTGGCGGTACGGACGCTAACCAGGGCTGGAGCACTTCAGCCACGCTCCAACCACACTCCAACCACACTCCAACCCTCAGTCCAACCACACTCCAACACACACACAGCCACACTCCAACCACACTCCAACCTCAGTCCAACCACACTCCAACCCTCAGTCCAACCACACTCCAACACACACACAGCCACACTCCAACCACAGTCCAACCTCAGTCCAACCACACTCCAACCTCAGTCCAACCACACTCCAACACACACACAGCCACACTCCAACCACACTCCAACCACACTCCAACACCACACAGCCACACTCCAACCACAGTCCAACCACACTCCAACCTCAGTCCAACCACACTCCAACACACACACAGCCACACTCCAACCACAGTCCAACCACAGTCCAACACACACACAGCCACACTCCAACCACAGTCCAACCACAGTCCAACCACAGTCCAACACACACACAGCCACACTCCAACCACAGTCCAACACACACACAGCCACACTCCAACCACAGTCCAACCACAGTCCAACACACACACAGCCACACTCCCACTAACACACAGCCACACTCCCACTAACAGCATTTCAGCCACACTCCAACCACAAGTCCAACACACACACAGCCACAGTCCGACAAACAGTGCTCCAACCACAGTCCCACAAACAGCCACATTCCCACACACAGCGTTTGAGTGTAGGGCCGTGTATTCCTACATCATGGTGTGACTGCCAGTGTTGGGGGTCAATTCAGTTCACTTCAGCAAATTCGGGAAATGATCTGAAATTCTATTTATGACTTGAAAAATACCCTGTGTTTTACTAGGACTTCTTCAATTAATGAATTGAATTCCAATTCATTTCCTGAATTGAAAATGAACTGAAATGGAATTGACCCCAACCCTAATGGTTACCCGTGACCCATGACACTTGACCCTCACTCACCTGAGCAATTTTGCATTCCTGCACTTTGATTTTGTTATAATATAATAATAATAATATATGCCATTTAGCAGACGCTTTTATCCAAAGCGACTTACAGTAGTGAATGCATGAATCTTTTCAGTACATGTGGTCCCAGTGGGAATTGAACCCACAACCTAAGAGTTGTCAACGCCATGCTCTACCTACTGAGCCACACTGTTATGCCGAAGTTAATGCAGAACATTGCATTCCCCATTACTACAGCTGTGCAGTTGTCACAGAAGGGTTGCGTTAACTCTTCCCAGTAGAGATGGGAGAGTGAGGTTTCATAAACCCCATAATGGCTGGAGCTACAATAGGCTATTCACCACTGACTTGTTTGAACCAATCAAAAGGCTTTGCTCTCCGCAGCAAAACACAATGATTGGCTTAAACTAGTGAGTCACAGATAGTGTATGGTAGCTCTGCCTCTATACAGTTCTATACAGATAAGAGCCTCACTCTCCATCGCTACTTTCCAGTCCCAGCCTGTTGTAACAGCGCCCCCTCCTGTACATTTTTACATTTACATTTTAAGCATTTAGCAGACGCTCTTATCCAGAGCGACTTACATTCCATTCCTACAGGGCACACTGCCCTGCATGTTTTCATTCCAACCACTGCTCCCAACCTATCATCTGCATCGGTTGTCTGTTCATGATCACTTGAGCGTGATTAAGTGGTGGTTGGAATGAAAACATGCAGGGCAGTGTGCCCTGTAGGAATGGGTTGGGAAACACTGACTTACAAGATGTGCAACCTCCTGTCTCAGATACAGGAGGTTCTCTCCGGCTGCGCGGGCCAGACGGTTCTGGTGGTGGCCCACCGGCTAAAGACAATCGAGGCGGCGGATCACATCCTCTTCCTGGAGCATGGGCAGGTGGTGGAGCAAGGCACGCACGAGCAGCTGATGGCCAGAAGGGGCCGCTATCACAGGCTGAAAGAGGAGCTCTTCACTGAGCAGGATGGTGGCTAGAACTCGGCAGGTGGGACCAGCTGAAAGCATTAACAGTGGTAATTGTAATAAGAACATAAGAACATAAGAATACATAATGATGAGAACGGGCCGTTCGGCCCATCTAGGCTCGTCATGTCTTAATCTAAAGAATATATAGTATTGCATCTAGCCTGGACTTGAATAGCCCAAGTGTTTCTGACCTCCCTTTGAGAAATCCATGTTGGCTCTCCCTTAAAATATAAATATTTTTCAAGAATGATTCCAACTTATCCCTAATAATATCTTCAAACCCTACACACCTGCCAGACCACTCCGTTCTGCTACCTCAGGACGCCTAGCACCTCCCCCCCTCCGCACCTGCGCTTCCCAGTCACGTCTCCTGTCGGTTCTGGCTCCACGATGGTGGAATGACCTTCCTGTGGAAGTCAGAACAGCTGAGACCCTGGCCATCTTCAAGCGACGACTGAAGACTCACCTCTTCAGGGTGCACCTCTCCCCGTAGTCCAGTTTTTGTTAACTTAGGGACATAGTTGCTTAGTTTTACACATGTCTACTTGTTTATGTATTATATTAGGCTTAGGCATTATTTTCTGCATTGATTGCTTTATTGCTACCTTTGAATTGTGGCTACAGATTTACCTACAGGGTCCTAGTTTAACTATGTGGTTGCTCCTAGCACCTAGGAACGGTACTTCCCACTAGGGTGGCTTTCAGCTAAACTGTTCTTGACTACGGTTAACACTTTGTTGTATGTCGCTCTGGATAAGAGCGTCTGCCAAATGCCTGTAATGTAATGTAATGTAATACATTCAATGTCACAATGTGAGACGCTGGTTACTGTTATGAAGAGTTTTGAGAGATTTCATGCAAACTTCTGCTTATAGTTATTTAATTAGATTAATCATTTATGATCTGAAGTTTTAGGTACATTTCTAGATAAGCTCGCAAATGACAGATGAAGATGGTTCGTGTTCCTATTTGAAACCTTTTTACTGTAGTATAATCAATGAGTGAACCAGCATTGGTGTATATAGTTAATTACCCTAGCCAGGGTAATTGGTGGAAACTAATGCCTGCATACACACAGGCCCTCTCCTATACATTTATCTTGCATGTAATAGTTATTTTCAGAATGTTCTTTTTTATCATTTAAGTCCCATTTAGAATGCTATTATTCTTGTAAGTACTTTGAATCCACCCTTTTAATCAGACAGAAAAATCCAATCAAGTCTTTCCAGGGGAGCTTTGTCCATGAACTTGTATTTCTGAGCGTTCACAATTAGTGCAGTTTATGTGTTTGTCCACAAGAGGGACACATAGCATCATGAAGCACATTGGGTGTTTGCACAAGTATCTGTCTAATAATTGAACACGAAGCCTAATACAATGGTTATGAACTAGATTTTACATTTAATTTAGAGTAGAGCAGAACTAACACAATATACCCAATAATATAAATTAGAATGATTTATGTGATCGTTGAGTGTCAGTATTAAGATTAGGGGATGTCTGAATTCCGGTATTGAAACAGAATATTAATTTCAACTGGTATTGAAACTGAAACTCAATTATTCATTTATTTATAATTATTTAAACTTTTTTTATATAACCCTTTCCTTCCCAGAGTTGATGATGTATTAATGCACATCTTGCAAACTATGATTGCTTCTGGGTAATGACATTTACATTTTAGGCATTTAGCATTTTAGGCTCTTATCCTTAGCAACTTACACAGTATACATTTTTACATACAATCCATTTATACAGCTGGATATTTTCCTGAAGCAATTCAGGTTAAGCACCTTGCTCAAGGGTACAACGGCAGTGCCCCACCTGGGAATTGAACCTGCAACCTCTGAGTTACAAGCCCAGCTCCCTAACCATTACACTACACTTCCAGCCCATAAGAGCGTCTGCTAAATGCTTAAAACATGATGTGAAATGTGGTTAGTTGGGCCAGGCTGGGCTGGGCCGGGTTTGAGGGTGTGTCAGAGGGTGGTCCAGCCCCTGCCTGGCCACAGTACCCCTCCAGACCAGGGGTGTCAGACTTCAGTCCTGGATGGCCACAGTGTCTGCTGGTTTCTGGTGTTTTTCAGCACGTACGTTATTCATTTAAGTCACTGATCCTGCATTTAAGTCACAAAATAATCTGCTAAATGAATGTAATGTAATGTAATGGTATGCGATGATTGGACTGAAGGGTTCACACTCCTTGATTCCAAGGCCTAAATACAAAATAGAAAATAAAAATATACTGAAAAACCCCCAAACGTATGCATTCAGTACTTTAAGTCGCTTTGGATAGAAGCATCTGCTAAATGGCATATGTTATGTTATCATGTTAAATTTGCTGCTGATTGAAAGGAAAGTACAAAAACCTCAGTGATGTACATCAGAGGTGGAGGGGGTCTGTGATAAAGAACTCCAGTTAGAAGTGCTGAACTAGGATTAGGCTCACCAGCCCAAATCCTAATCTTAAAAAGAAATGTTTCAGATTTTTTCCAGTTTTTCTCCCAATTTGGTAGCCAATTATACCCTATATTTCTTTCAATTTTCAAAAAATCTTTCCATCCCGCCACTTGTCCTCGGAGGCAAGCCAGTTTTTCCTGTACAGGGACGCCTTTCGCGTTTCTCAACAAGCCCGTGCCGGTTTACCCTCCTCCTCCCTCTGGGGCGGTCAGCCAATCGCCGCCAACCTCTCGGCCAGAGCCGGACTGGTGCAGCCGGGTTTTGAACCGCGGCTGTAGTGGACAACTTGCACTTTGGCCGAATGCTTTGGCTGTTACGCCACCCGAGGCCTCCCAAATCCTAACCTTAACCATCATATGATAAAAAAATAAAAACTGATCCTAGATCAGCACTTAAGGGCAATTTCTACCGACACCTGATGGGGAAACATAATTATGGGACTGTTTACCTTTTGCACTGAAGGACTACCACTGACCCCAGGTCCTTTCACACTGCTGTCTGTAATGGAAGAATACAACTATAATGGAAAAAAACAAGCCAAGCTTTTGTGGTATTTATTTATTAGATGTTTATTGGAAGTGAAAAGTAAAACACTTCCCCAGAACAGATTGTGAAGTATAAAGAAAAACGTTCAATATACATAAAAGATGCGTAGAAATGGAGAGTCACGGACGATGGAGAGAATTCCCTGTGCGGTGACTTAGCCCCTAGCCGTGGTTCATTGTCTTTCACCCCTCTGAAAATACGACTTTAACTCAAAATGGGTTTGTCTCATCACACCACTGTGGGCGCCTCTTTTAACTGTTTTTCCCAACTAAATACAGACATAGCCAAGCGTGGAGAAATTTAAGTTTCAGTTGACAAAACTAATGGAGAGTCGTCTCATTGACCATTACCCTCCAGTTTTGGGTGACAACTACAAGTGGCCTCACTCATCTCCTGCGAGCCTCTGCTCTGTTATTTGGACAAAAATACTACAAAACCTGCTTCTTAAAAGCTGTTTCTTTTATGCAACATTTCAAATATCACCATTCTCTTCATTGGTGACACTGACTTTCATCTCGTTTTCCCAGTTTTACTGTTTTATTTGTGTTGTGAGACGGTTGCAATACCTTTCACAAATTAATATAATGCATTTCTAAATTTAACAGACAGGCAGGCAGGTTTTTAAGACAGACATCCTTTGTGTTGCAAGACAGAGCAATGCAATGTATACGTGCTGAAATGTAATTTGCTGGATTTAATGCGCTGTCACTTTAAGAGGGTGTATAGTTAGGTGTAGCTATAATCTTGGGCATACTGGGTGTGCTATTTAAATGGATCTTAAAATTGTTCAACATTGTTCTGACATTGATCCTTGCAGGGTGGAAAGATCAACTTGACCAAGCACATGGCACACACTTCTTCTGGACCTTAATAGTACAGAAAGTAAGCTACATTAAATTTAATTAGTGTATATTACGGTCATGGAGCTTGGTGCCATGGAGCTAAGAAGCTTCGGAGTGAGCCTGTGTTCTGACCGTCCAGCGTCAGGTTTGATTCATCATCATCATCATCATTATCATCATCATGATCGTCATCATCATCATTATTGTCATCAACCTTATTGTCCGGAGTCCTCTGCTTTTGGAGTTTTCAGTAGCGCGTCCTTAACCGGACTTGCTTTTTGTTTTCATTGTTTATTTTCGTTCTTTGGTCAAAGGACTCTCAGTCATGTCCCAGTTGTGCTTCAGGGGGGATTTTTAACAGTCTGAGCGCAAATTTCTCACAGGAAGTTGACACGAACAGCTTAAAATGACCCATAGTGATAAAAAAAAAGAGCTTTCTGAAGTATTCCACTTGCAAGGCGGGCATAAACAGGCTGTTGCCATGACAGCAAGTGTTGGGGTCCTGAGAGGTGAGGGTGTGTGGCTGGCTGCAGGTCGAGCAAGAGAGAGAGTAAACATGGCCGCCTGACAGATCTGAGGCTGGAGACACGCTTGACAAATTCCTCAGCAGTGAAAGGTAGGATTAGAAGAGAGAATGTGTGTGTGTGTGTGTATTTTGTATGTGGCACTCTTTATGGGTTACGGGTACCTCAAGTTGTGATTTACTGTTGGCATGACCTGATCGCATAGTTAGGCACACAGCTGGAGAAGGCCAGGGAACTCAGTGGGTTGATAGGCACCTCCAAGTGTCATAGCTCTGAGCTTGTCTTTACTTCCAGTCACCTAAAGCCAAGTTTTGTGGCCTTCCAATAGTTATGTGAAGTCTACCTATTTAGTAGTGGACAGCATTATGTTTGCTCTGCCACTAATGTCCCAGCCTCAGCCTGTTTTTGTCTTCACCCGACTGGGCAGTTGCAGCTATTCTGCCCCCTGCTGTTAGTTAGTTACCTGTGAAGCATGCTATGTATTAGTGCCTTTTCTCCTGGGTGGGGGGTGGGGTCAAAGTCGGAGTCAAAGTGTTGAAATGTAAATTATACATTCATTTAAATGTTTAATGAAGTTCTGTCTCACAAATTCACGAGTCCTCCTGACTGAACTAATGTCACCTCAAGTTCAAGTTGCAAAAAATAAAAGCCAGGGTCCATTGGCAGTACATCCTGGCTGAAGATGAGAGCCCTTTGAATGCAACAGTTACTTTGACCCAACTTTACCCTAAAAAAAAAAAATAGAACATGCAGAGTGTTAGAAAGCATCCTACATTACAGTATTTGCAATTTAATTGTATCATAAAAGTTATTTTGTATAACCTTATGTTTTATATAAAGTTATTTATATTTTGGATTGCAGTGAATTACCATAAATAGTTTTGTTAAAATGACCATTACATTTTTCCAGACTAACACAGACCACATCGCTATAACAGCAAATTCAGATTTCTTGCTATTTTCTCTTTGACTTCATGAAACATGAATATGGATTTCATGTTAACACTGCTCTCATTCTCACTTTTACTTGTTGCAACGTCAATTAAGTTGGTACACAGCTGGCGAGAATATTTCTCATATCAGATCAACATGTCTGCGTGTGTGTGCGTGCGTGTGTGTGTGTGTGTGTGAGTATCTCCCTATGTGTGCGTGTGTTTGTGTGTGTGAGAGAGAGGTGAGATTAGGGTCTCAGAGATGGGCAGTGTTGGAGTAGCAGTTAGCTTTGCTTCCTTTCTCAGCCCATGTTAGCCTGGTCACCGGGACCATCTTCCCCAGCGTCTCCTGTGAAATCAGACAAACGGGAGACAAGTCACACAACCGGGCCAAACAAACCGTTGCCAGGACACACTGTACCAAACCCTGGGGGTCAGTTCTCTTGTGCAATGAGCATACATTGACTTATATTGACAAGGCTGGCAGTGTAATGTAATGGTTAGGGTGCTGGGCTTGTAACTCAGAGGTAGCAGGTTCAATTCCCAGGTGGGGCACTGCTGTTGTACCCTTGAGCAAGGTACTTAACCTGAATTGCTTCAGTAAAATATCCAGCTGTATAAATGGATTGTATGTCAAAGAAATGTAAACCGTGTAAGTCGCTCTGGAGCCTAAAAATGTAATGTAAAATTACATTACATTGTAACCATTCTCTAATATATTAAAGAATATATTTGAATATATAAAAGGACTCCACATACTGTATATTTTATAGTACATGCCAATATATTGTTATTTTTGTTCCAAAATATATATGGTGCTATTAAATATATGGTAATAATTTATACAATACTGCATATGAAAAGTGGCAATAATCTGTATGTTGTGCACTGTATTGCAATTATATTATAAATTATATTTTTCAGTACATATAACAATATAATGTATTACATATAACATATCGATATCTTGATATCATTGTTACATGTAATTACAGTACATGCTGAAAATATTGTGAACAGGAACAGTGTTTAATTGGCACAAATAATGAAAAAACTAGAATGTACTAGAAAACTAGCAATATATTAGATCTCCATACATGGAAAATATATTTTCATTGCATAAGGGAAGGTGGAAAAGAACAGGCAAGTGCAAAGGAGGACAGAAAGTTCTGTGAGGAATGAGGGATGGGGATGGAAAAGGGAGAGAGAGCGAGAGGAAGAGAGACTCCAACCATTCCTAGACTCCCAACCAGAAATCCACAGTGCTCTCCCAACCGAAAACAGTTCTGTCCCAGGCCCAAACACGACACTCTCTACCAGCCCCAATATGTACCGTCCCAACCTAAAAATGTACCGTCCCATCCCAAAACACTAAATGCTCCTGCCAAAAATCATAACATCCCTGCCTAAGTTTGTGTTGCCCTGGCCCTCGATTGCAATGTTCTGGCCCAGAACTTTTGCTTTTCCAGACAAGGCATACCAAATGGCTCTGGTCCACAAGGTATTACAATAAGAAAGACAGAAACACAAAACTGGACCTGCAAGTGTGCTACACAGAGTAGCTGAGTGATTCCATGTCTGAGTGATTTTAATTATGATTATTTTTTGCTGACTGCGATTTGTTTTTGCATTTTAAACCGTGAAGGAAAAAAGTTATTCAGACACGTTGGGAATAAGCTGGCTTGTGTGTGCCTGTGTGCATGGGGGCCAAAGCCTTCTGGGCAGCGGGGGCCTCCAAATCAAACAGTGCGCCTCTGGGAATGCCATCAGCACCCGCGGCGCTTGTGAAAGAGGCTCTTATGGAGGCGTGGGCGTGGCCCGGTGGTCCCGTGGCGGAGCGTCTGGTCTGGCGTGGGGGAAGCTCTCGAGCCTCAGCTTCTCTCTGGGGTTCTTTTTTAGCTGTGAAAACATTTTTTAGAAGCCTTCATGCATTTCCCCCCCCCCCCTTGATTTGATGATTTGATTTGATTTGATTTGATTTGATTTGATTTGATTTGATTTGATTTGATTTGATTTGATTTAGTCGAAAGTTGAAACTGGCTCCATTTTGCCACTTGCAGTGCCCCTTTAAAGTCTACAACCTGTCTCAAAAATGTCACCTTTTGTTGCCTTACAGACTGAAATTAAAACATATTAAATCAGATGTTTTCCTTCCTTTATTTTCACATTTTACCCTTCAACTTGAAAAAACTTTCTCAAAGTTTCTGAACATTAATGAAAAATAAAGAACTAGAATAACTTTGATTGTTAAGTCTACACCCCGTTGAGTTAGTACGTTGAGTTAGTTTTCCTCAATCATTTTTTCTGTATTTTGCTCCATCCATTTTCCCTTCTATCCTGACAAGTGCCCCAGTCTCAATAAATGCTGACAATAAATGCCCCATGACAGAATGCTGCCACCAGCATGCTTTACAGCATGGGATGGTGTTCTTTGGGTGATATGCTGTATTGGGTTTTTGCCAAACGTAATGTTTTGCATTTAGGTCAAAAAATGTGGATTCATCTGACCACAACACTTTTTGCCGCATGGCTTCAGAATCTTCAGTGTTTTGTTTTTTTGCATACCTCAAACGTGACTGAATGTGGACTGTTGGGTAGTGGCTTCCTTCTTGCCATCCTACCATACAGACGGCAGATACCACACCTGCCATGCACCTTCCACTTCCTAATTATGGTCTTAACCATGCTCCAAGAGATATTTAACACCTTTCTATACCTATTTCCTGATATGTGCCTTTCCACAACTTTATCCCAGAGTTCATTTAAAGCTTCTTGTTGCTCATGGTGGATTATTTACTCTGAAATGCACTACCCAGCAGTTGAATCTTCTAGGAACAGCTGATTGTATTCTGAAGTAATCAGAATCACTACAGTTGAACACAGGTGGAGGCCAATTAGCTTGGTGTGTGATCTGGAAGGTGATTGATTATCCCTAAGCTGGTTTACAATTGGTATGATAAGCAGGGTGTAGATTTATCAATCCAATTTTTTTTCTTACACATTTTTCTCAGCGTTGAACATTCTACCACTACACCATCCGGGAGCCCTTTTTTTTTCTTTTTAATTAATGTCCAGCATTTTGAGAATTATATTTCAATTGGAAGTTGTAGGGTAAAAAGTGTAAATAAAGGTGGAAAAGTATGATTTAATATGTTTTAATTTCAGTCTGCAAGGAAACAAAAGGTGATATTTCTGAGATGGGGGGGGCACTTTAAAGGGGCACTATATGTCAGGTCTGTGTGGCAGCGTCTTCAGATTAGTTTGGCTTTCTGGAGGTTTCTGCCAGCCTTCTATTTTTGGTTTGCATTGTCCTCAAACGACCTCCCTGTCAGTTGGGATTGCTGAGATAGCTGTGGTTTGGATGAAGCTGGTTGATCCTGTTCAGCCTCAGCTTGCCCTGAGTTTATCCAGATTCATCCATTGCAAGCTGGTATTTGAGCTTTGACTGGCCTGAGATGGCTTGATTTTGGCTTGCTTTGGCCTGTGCCAAAAAAAAAAAAAACGATCCACAGGAATGTTCTAGGCTTGTCCTGAGGGCCACAATGTGAGTGAAAGAGAGAGTGGCCACCACTGCGTCGCCATTGGTTACCTGTTTAATGGCGCAGTCCCTTTTTGGTTCTGTTTGGCTTCGTCCTGCAGCTGTTGAAGGCTGAGCTGTCCCTGACCTGTTTGCCCCTCTGCAGGGATGGGGCAGCACAGACTGCATCGGGCCGGTGGCGGCTGGAGTCCATCCATCTATAGGGAGGAGGGGCTTAGACTGAGGCCCAGGGATAGTGTGTGTGTGTGTGTGTCAGAAGGTGTGTGTTTCTGTGTATGTACGTGTGTGTGAGTGAGAGTGTGTGTGTTTCTGTGTATATACATGTGTGTGTGTCTGTGTGTGTGTGTGTGTATGTATGTGTGTGTGTATGTGTGTGTGTGTGTGTGCGTGTATCTGTCAGTGTGTGTGAGTGAGAGTGTGTGTGTGAGTATCTGTCAGTGTGTGTGAGTGAGAGTGTTTCTATGTGTATGTGTGTGTGTGTGTGTGTGTGTGTGTGTGTGTGTGTGTGTGTGTGTGTGTGAGTGTGTGTGAGTGTGTGTGTGTGTGTGTGTGTGTGTGTGTCTGAGTGTGTGATTTCTCAGGTGTGCTGTCCTCAGGTGTGTCTCCTCACCTGCGCACGGGGGCCAGCTGGCAGTTGCAGTTCCAGGGGTTGCCAGTCATGGTGATATTCTGCACGGTGGTGAACTCCAGGCTTCGCGGGAGACCTCTGAGTTTGTTGTTCTCGATGTGCAGGGACTTGAGAGCCGTCACCCCTGTGAAGGCGCCGTCTGAAAACTGCAAGGAAATGCACAGATAGAGAGGACCGTCTCACTGGTACCTGAAAAAAGCTGTAGCGACTCAACCTAAATTTACATTTTGCATTTAGTCGTTTAGCAGATGCTCTTATCCAGAGCATACACATCGAGTAGCAATGATTCCAAGGCATTCACTTTACAACCGATGAGGCGTGTCATTACACAACTTATTCATGTTATATAATGGCTTTGTCAGACCTCATTTAGTCCGAGTACTGTGTGCAGTTCTGGGCACTGCACTACAAGAAAGATATCGAAGCTCTTGAATGAAATTGGTACCTGGTATGAAAGGCAAAAGTTATGAGGATAGAATTTAGGTCTAAGTCTCAATCTATTCAAGCCTAGCAAAAAGAGACTTAGGGGGATTGGACTGAGGTTTTTAAATTCCAAAAGGAACTACCAAACATTTTTTAAGGTAAGTTCAGTTGGCAGAACTAGCCAGCCAAGATAGTTACTATAAAGAGCTCATTACACGTTTTGTTCACTTCACCTGGACCTTTAAGTTATTTATTTATTTATTTTTCTTCAAAAAAATTTAATTTATTTTTTTACATTTTGTTTCAGATTTTCTCCCATTTCCTCCCAATTTAGTAGCCAATTACACCCTCTATTTTTCATGTCAATCCCCCCCCTTGTATTGTGAGCTCGCTGCCGTAGCCCTGTGACCGGTAGTGACAAAGGCGAAGTATCGTCTCCTCCGAGACGGCACTCGCCAGGCTGTCGACCATAACTCGGCTTCCCTCCCCCCTCACTAGGGCGGACAGACAATTGCTGCCCCCGGTGACACTCCCGGCTAGAGCCAACTCTGGCGTGGCCTGTGGAATCGAACCCCGGTTGCAGTGGCCAGCGTCAAACATTGTAACCACTAGACCACCCAGGAGGCCCAAGTTTTATTCAAATTTAAAGTAAAAAAAGATTGGAATGTGAACGTTTAAAGGCCTTCTCGAACCTCTCTCCAGCTATGACCTGGAGGCAGCTCTTCACCTGGTAGCAGTGCTTAATTTGTAAAATAAGAGATGCCAGGGCTCAACTCGAGTAAACTTTTCCTCCCTCCGTGTCGCTGCATTTCTGCATTCTGTTTACATTTGTAACATTCACTGGACGTGACGTTGTTTAATACCGGTTTAAAACATGCGTTGTTGTCGCACTTTAGATATTTATGAGCCCGGGGCTCTGATTCTGAGCAAGACATTTGCCGCTGCGCCCCGGCTAGCCCCGACACAAATTAAGCACTGCCTGGTGGGAAAGGAGCAGTTAGGCTCCCTCTCACAGGGAGACGGAGCGCGGAGAACAAACAGCCTGCTGACGCTCCTCCGCCAGGTGCAGAATGTCTCAAACAGCTGCAAGCGGACCTCCCGTTCAACATCTAACAGAGGGGATGATGATGCTGAGGAGAGACAGAGAGGGCTCGGTCCGGGAGTGGCTCTCACATGAAAGAGTGATCTCATCAACCCCCCCCACCCCGCACCGCACCCGTGTCAGCGCACCTCTACCGACTTGGTGTGCGCATCTCCTGCCCTCCTCTTCATAAGCCTCTGTGAAAATGCTAAAGAATGTCACAGTGGTGAAGAAATGAACTCATCCCCACGGGTGTGTTGTCACACAGGAAGAGGGCAGTCTGGGATTTATATGGCAGGGGTGAGGGGGGGGGAGGTGGTGGAGGGGGGGGGTTAGCAGTATCTTACGTAAGTCCATAAGACATGAGGTTCATTGAAGCGTCTTTTTGGAAATTTCCACTGCGGAAGGGGAAGGGAGGGTGAGCGGAGGGAGAGGTGGAAGGTGTGGTAATTTGAGGCAATGGAAGATGGATGACCTCCAGCTCTCAGGGTTGTTTTTCTTCTCCTCCTCCTTCTCCTCCGTATCCCTTTTCGGTCATCTCCCTCTGCCAGCATCGCTGCAAAAGAGCCCTCTTGTCCATTCACCGGGGTAATGGCAGCCTAAAAATACCCGCTCTTCATGGAGTACGGAACACCCGCCTCTGTTTACCCCCGGCTCCTAACCCTTACTGACCTGTTTACTAGCTACTCTGTTTGGCGGGAGGGGGGGGAAAAAACATGACTCTGAAAATAACACTTGTGTAATAATTATCCGGGACTTGCTTGGGAAATGGACCAGCAAACAAACATGCCTAAAAATACCCGCTCTTCCCCATGGAAAGGGGATTTTTCCTCTCACGGGTACTGGGGGTAGAGTTGCTTATTATTCAACATTTTTACTGGTAGGCTCCCTCTCTATGGTGTGGATGCATTTGATGGTCGGAAAAACACACTGGAAGAGCTGAGGAAGGGGAGGGAGATAAAACACAGTCCTTCTCTCTGCCCAAGGAGGGCTCGAGTTGAACAGTGCTCATGCTGGCCCTATCACTGGAGAGTCTCGTTGATGTTTCATTGGTGTCTCAGTAGCGTCTCATTGGTGTCTCAGTAGCATCTCATTGGTGTCTCAGTAGGGTCTCAGGTCTTGAGGTCTCAGGCATGTCTCAGGCTTGCTGTGGATTCAGCAATATCTCAGACCTGCCTCGGTTCTGTCTCGACAGTGTCTCAAGTTTATCTCGGATCTGTCTCAAGTCTGTCTCAGGTATGTTGAGGGTCTATATCAGCAATATATTGTCTTGGGGTCTGTCTCAGATCTCTCTTGGGTTTCTCATTTGATTCTCGGGTTTAGCTTGGAGGTGGGTGTAATCGCATTGGGGCAGGAGTGTGTCCTAATGGTATGGGCTCTGCACTCGCACCAAAAAGCTTTTAGTCAATTGGTGACCCTCAATGTGAAACACACCAGAACTACTATCGGCAGTTTGTGCTCCGATGGGTCTGCACCTAAAGTGATGCAGATGGCTTGCCTGTAATCCAGCACACAAGCCCTGACATTCAAATAGCACCCCATTCACCATGTGAGTGAGCACTGGAAGCTACTGAGGACCAGGTGAGAGGGGCAGATCTGATAGTGCTACTGCTCTGGGAAATATATCCATCATCCCAAAATCAAACTCAATGAGCCTCAGGAAGCCACACATGCTCTTGGTGTCCCACAGATGAATCTATAGAGTGTGTCCCTGAACCTCCCCCAAGATGAAAGGAGTCTGAAGGATTGAGGATTTATAGAGCCCAAGTGGTGTGTGTGTGTGTGCGTGAGTGAGTGTGTGTGAATGCATGTGTGTTTTGGAGTGTGTGTGTGTATGGGAAAGGCTTTCCTTGAAGGAGAGGGGTCATGGCAGGTAGAGTGATATGTTTCGAAGGATGATGTCACAGGGTCACATGATGTTGTCTGGAAATGCAGTGAGCTTCCCCTCAGGTCAGGTCCCCACAGTGCCCACAGCTAGAACTCCCTTCCACAGAGAATACTTCAAAACACCATTCTGAACTCCTGAGCTCCATTCCCACCCCACACCTTCAGGCACGGAGATATATTGCTTCCGTCTGCCAAACATGGAACCAACATCAAAGAGCGCAGACAAGGAGCGCAACAGCCAACAGCAGAATCAAGGGCTGAAACCTCCGCAGCTCAGCACACATGCGCTCTGACCAAAAAACACACGCGCTTTCATCTCCCAGCCCATCGCCACGGGCTCCTCATAAACTCTTCCCCGGCCTCGTCTTTAAACGTACGTCGTAACCCAAAGAGCGGAAACACATCAGTCAACGCTCAAGAAAGGCACGCTGTTTTCCACGATCGCAGGTCTGAACAGCCACTCTGCCTACCTCCATGTCTCCCACCCTGGCATTATTCCAGTTACATCCTAATTATCCCACGGCAGTTTACGTTAGAGAGTCCACAAATCAGACAATAATCAGGACAACTTGGCCAGCATCACATATCCACTCTCAATGGAGGATGGCTCATGTTAGGTTTTTGGCTGAGCTGAAGGTTATGGAGCGGCAGTGTAGTATGATGGTTATGTAACTGGGCTTGCAGGTTCAAATCCCTGTTGGGACAGTGCCATTGTACATTTGCCATTGTACTTAACCTGAATTGCTTCAGTTAAAATATTCATTCTGCTAAGTAAATAAATAAATAATAATAATAATAAAAGAGAACATGCCTTCACATAAGGCTAACATAGCTCTGGTATTTGTGTGCATAACGTGTATGTTTTCCAGATGAAGCCAGACACACCACAGCCACACTGAATGGTATGCGCATGTGGGTAGGTGGGCGCGCATTCCCTCAGCTTCAGCTGAAATAACTTTTAATATTAGCATTCCTGTTGCTTTTGACTTATTTTAACTAAGATTATTCCCCCATCCCCGTGGTTTCTGAACAAATAACTCAAATAAACCTACAAAACCTGGTGTGTAAACAATTTGGCAAAAGAGAATTGAGTGAAAAACAGTGTCCTCATTTAAAATGGAAATAAGAATAACTGATGCCATTGAGCAGATCAATATTTAGCCAGCACCTGCCCCAAGACCCTACCAAACACAGGCAACTATTTCAATTTCAGCCAGATTATCATTTTCACAACTTTTCACAATATTCATCATCACCCTGTCGACGCTTTGAGCACAAGACAAGTCCCCCCAGAGTGAGACCAGCCACCTCCTTCCACAGTCACCAGCTCTGTGACCTCTCCAGATGCCCCTCTCACCTTCTCCAGCCCCATGTTGTCCAGGTGCAGCCTCTCCATATAGCGGCCGAAGCTCTGGAAGGCCAGGTCGGGGACGGTCCTCATGAGGTTCCACGAGAGGCTGAACTCCTCCACCACGCGCAGCTTGCTCAGGGCGGCGCTCGGGTAAGCGGACAGCCGGTTCCGGTCCAGGTGCAGGATGGCCAGGTTCTCCACGTCGTCCAGCGAGCCGGGCTGCAGCGCGCTCAACTCGTTCCCGCTCATGTGCAGCCAGCGCAGGTCCTTGGCCCCGGCGAGCGTGCCCGCCCGCAGCTCACGGATCCGGTTGTCATTGAGCTGCAGGACGAAGAGGTTGATCATGGGCGAGAAGATGCCCCTGGCCAAGTCCCCGATCCGGTTGTTGTCCAGGTAGAGGTAGGTCAGCTCGGTCAGATCCTCGAAGGCGCCGGGCTTGATGTGGCTGATCTCGTTGTTGGACAGGTAGAGGTAGACGAGCTTCTTCAGGCCCTTGAACGCCTGGCCCGAGATCTCCTTCAGCTGGCAGTGCTGCAGGTGCAGGGATATCAGCCCCTTCATGTGGGTGAAGGAGCCCGCGGGCAGGCTGCCCAGGCTGTTGCGCTGCAGGTTGAGCAGCCGCGTGGTCTCGGACACGCGCGGGATCCTCTTCAGTCCCACGTCGTCGCAGATGACATGCTGCAGGTCGCCGTGGCAATGGCAGGGAACCGGGCACTGGCTTGGGGCAGCCCACGTCGCGGGGCCCAGGATCAACGCTGTCACCAGGAGGTTAACGCACTGCATGCTGTCCATCACTCCGTCCGTCCGACCGGTGGATTGTGTGTCTCTTTTTTTATTTCGGGGCAGGTACGCTGCTGGAGAGCACTCCGGGCAAGGGCAAAGATCCGAGAGAGAAAGCAAAAGAGAGGAGACTCTTTGAGAGAGGGAGAGAGAGAGGGAGAGAGAGAGTTGTGTGTGATGTGTGAGAGAGGAGAGGGGTAGAGGTAGAAGGTAGAGAGAGTGGCAGAGAGAAGGAGGGCAGTGCAAAAAAAAAAAAAAAAAGATTCACTTGGGCTTCTTGAAAGAAAGACTGCAGTCAACAGAACACAGCACTATTTATAACACTTATTTAAGCAAAAAGGCAGCCAACACGTTCTGTGGGAGGAAGCAAACTGTCTCAGAGAGTTAACCCTGCATACGCTGGGCCCCAGGGGGGTGGAGGGGAATCTCCCAATGCTGTAAACACAGGGGAGTTGACTCTTCGCATACTAACACCATTAACCCTTACATTATATTGCATTGCATCCATTTCACGGATGCCCTTACCTAAAGTAGGGGTGTGACGGTATACCGGTATGATGGTATACCACGATATTAAAATATGAACTACAATATTATCATAAACTTAACGTAATACCGTGATAGTAAATCACATGGCAAAGGCTATTTTCATGCGGGGAAAAAATATTTCAACTGTTACCCTACTAAAATGTCTAAATAACCCATATTAAATAAAATAATACTGGACCTGGGGTGTCTGCTAATGCCATTTAATCCCACCATCCCAGATGGCTGTTCTGGCATCTTATTTTGTTTACAACACAATTGCGCACGTGCAGACAGCTCCTTCGGATTTCCAAACCCTGTTAGGAAGCTGTTATTAGCTAGCTAGCTAGCTACACTTCATACATTTTTTGCAGTCCTTTATAAAACTTGCAATGTCCGACACTGATTCCGATGCGGTCTGTAATGACAAATTATATCCCCCCAAAAAGCGAACTCATTAATCCGTGTGGACTCACTTTCGATTCTGAAAAAAAGATGGTGTTTTTGTTGAGAACGGATCTCCCATCTGTAGAGAATGTGGGAAACATGTAATGGCCAGAGGAGGGAACAAGTCAAACCTTGCATTCCACCTGCGTGAGCATCATCCTTCACGTTATGCCACAATGGAAAAAGTGAGTAGCTAAATATAGTACTAGATCCGCAAAAGCTGATAATGCAACATATTCATAAAGTGATTGATTTAAACATACAATTACAAGGAGTGAAGGAGGAGTTGCATTTTTTGTTTTATTTTTCAATTAAAATGGTATATAAATCTGCAGCCATACAATAAACAGATTGAGTTGTAAACTTTGTGTGACACTTTTTTTTTTTTGCTTAAAAACTGATACCGTGATATACCGAAAACCATGATATTGAGTAGTAAGATTATCATACCATAAAAAATTCATACTGTCACAGCCCTAATCTAAAGCTACTTAAAAAGCCCAGTACACAAGTGTATTCAAATTGGTGAATGAGAGTCACAGCCACTGGAAAGGGTGCCTTCCTCCCATCGAGGAACATCTCAAATTCAGTGTTGCATTCCAGAGTGGGTGTGAAATGTTCTTTCTTTTCTTTTGTTGGGGTTTAAACATAAATACTGCCATGTGCCATACTTATGAATCAGCCGAATGCACTGCCATTGTCAAGACTCCATTGTTTTCCCTCCCTTGACTGAGAGGAGAAATGCGATGGGGATGTGGTGGAGGAGGAGAGGAGTGCCCAGCCAGAAGGGGGAGGGGGGTGTCTCTGTCCTCTTCTCCACAGTCTCAGCTCTGAGGTGATGTTTCCTAGTATGGCCCAAGGTGAGCTGTAGATCTTAGGGAAGTAAAAGTGAGAAAACAACAGGTGGGGTGAAGCGGGTGAAGTGGATGTCCTCCCCACAAAACAAAAACAGAGGAGAGGAGAGAGTTAATCTTGCCGCCCCACTCTACTCCAGCCCACCCTAGCTCAGATCCCTGGCAGTGCTCCTGGGACATCTTGGCCCCAGGTGCAAGTGTTTATGAGGCACTTTACGAGGCGCCCAAGGGATGAGCGGAATCTGGTGCTTGCTCAACACATTTAACGTATTAATGGGAAGGTGTTTCTCCAGGTCCCCCAGGTGAAGACCCGCACTGTCCCACCCTGTAAGTCCCTTGTGCCCCTCTGACTTCACACTCTGGTACAAAAGAAAATATCTATCGTTGAAAAGGGGCCTGCATCTGTTGAAAGGGTCCCTAATTTACTCAAGTGTTGCCTTTATTTGAGCAATAACCTGTACCTCCCATAACAAGGTCCTGCAGGGAAGTACTTTCTAGCGCTCAACACCAGCACATTTTTTGAAATCATATCCTGGAGCGCTGGCATGACTTAATACGCCTCAAACGGTGCATTATAACCACGTACAACACTACTAAAAGCAGGAGCGCTTACCGGTCTTCCACTGGAAGGGCGCTACAGCCCTACGCAGCCTGAAAACCCTCCGCTCCATCTCCTCGTCTTGGCGACAGGAGCTGTCTGCTCAAGGACGGCACGGCCGGCGTTTCCCGCCCACGCAGCGCTCAGGGGCTCCGTCCAGGAGGAGGAGCGCCGTCCACATGTGCTGCCCACCTGACCGCTCGTCTGGGGCTGGACGCCAGCTGGATCTGGGTCTGGCGCTGGAGGACGGGGCTCAGGAGGGTCTGTGATCCCAGACAGACTAGGGATGTGGAATGCGGAGCGTGAACATGGGCTCCACATGCTCGCAGGCACGTCCACGACATTCTGTACAGCAGACCACCTGTATAGAGATGACCGCAGCAGGGTGGGACTGTACCATTATCAGTTATTTACACAACATCCTCATGGTTCTGTGTGGGTCAGTAGGTAAAGCATGGCGCTGACAATGCTGAGGTTGTTGGTTCGGATTCCCATTGGGCCCACACATACTGAAAAATGTATGCATTCACTACTGTAAGTCGCTTTGGATAAAAGCATCTACTAAACGGCATATATTATATTGAACCCTTTTTTGTTCCCTCCAGTGGCACTGAAAGGTACTGCAGCCATATGCTACACGCAATTAGATATTGTTCCAACATTTCTAGGTGTTGAATGAATGCATTTCATTCATTTTTTAATGACCGCCATGTGTACAAAAGGACAATAAATAAGGCCAGTGCATTTGCAATTGAACCACCAACCATGAATTAAAATGTTGAGGTATTCCATTTAGCCTCTTAAGAACAAGGAAGTGAAACCTGACCGTGTGGGAAAACAGTCCAAATTCAGACACCCCTGTCTTCACGCTGCACAGACCCGAAAGGCTACAACACAGAATCGACCCCCAAACCCACATAGCTTTTCTGTTAAGAGTCCAGGCACAACTTTGGAGATAACAATTGTTTTGCCTTTTGAAATGATTGACACATGGATGGATGACAGAGTCCTGTTATCCGGAAGCCAGAACCCAGTGATAAATCCGGAGGGCGTCCACAAATCAAAACCTGTTCCAGTAAGTCAGAAGCTGCCCCGCGCTGGCCGGTCTCTCCCCGGGGAACGTGAGCCATGATGTTGCCCTGTGGGGCGGCAGTGTTCGCATAATGGTGAAGGGACTGGGCTTGTAACACAAAGGTTACAGGTTCGATCCCAGGTGGGGACACTGCTGTTGTACCCTTGGGCAAGGTACTTAACCTGAATTGCTTCAGTAAAATATCCAGCTGTATAAATGGATTGTATGTAAAGAAATGTGAAACTGTAAGTCTCTCTGGATAAGAGCGTCTGATAAACGCCTGTAATGTAATGTAATGCCCCAACGTTTCCGGCTGCCCTTAGCCTCAGCAGCCCTTGTTGCTAGGTAACCGTTTCCAGGCTAGTCGTCAGGCAGCGGGATGCCCAGGGCGCTGTGGGACTGTCCCTCCCGCTCGGCCCGCTCCACCTGCGCGCGGGTGCAGCAGTCCTCCAGGAAGACGAGGGCCAGGTTGCGCAGCCGCGCGCTCTGCGACAGGGAGAAGCGCAGCATGCACTGCAGCACGGCGGGGGCGGTGGTGAGGCCGCGCGACGCCGCCGTGGTCAGGTTCATCAGCGCGGCGATGGCCGACAGCACCGTCTCCTCGCGCCGGCTGGACAGGCAGCCCGTCACCAGGGCGACGCCCGCTCTGCAGGATCTGGTCGCGGCATCCCCGGTCGGCGCTCAGGTTGCACAGCCCCCCTGCAGGACACGGAGAGAGAGGGAGAGAGGAGAGAGAGAGAGAGAGAGAGAGAGAGAGAGAGAGAGAGAGAGAGAGAGAGAGAGAGAGAGAGAGAGAGAGAGAGAGAGAGAGAGAGAGAGAGAGAGAGAGAGAGAGAGAGAGAGAGAGAGAGAGAGAGAGAGAGAGAGAGAGAGAGAGAGAGAGAGAGAGAGATTAATTAACAGAATCCAATAGAATAGTTGGCAGTGGTCCACTCGAACGAATGCTTTTTCCTAAAGCAGGGATCGAAGGACGAGTATATGCTGCAGGTTTTTGTTGCAACTAATAGTCCATAATTGGTTGAAGTGAGCTAATTAGTCCCTCGATGGAATGAGTTTGACATCCCTGCTTTAGGGCAGAGGTTTTCAACCCTGGTCCTGGAGGGCCACAAGAAACCAGGTGAGGTGAGGTGAACCGTTTTAATTGATCAATTAAGTGCTGAGTAACAATGAAAACCAGCACACCCAAGTGACAAATGTCTGGGAAAGTGTCTAATAACTAAGAGAGAGAGAGAGAGAGAGAGAGAGAGAGAGAGAGAGAGAGAGAGAGAGCTAAACACTATTGTATAAAAAGTACAGAAATACAGAGAAGGTTTTTCTGCACTCAGTTGTTGTAATGTCAAAACCCTGGTTCCTTTACACCCCAAACGAACCTAGAAACGCAAACCCTAGTTCACCTAAAAAGGGTGGTCTCGGTCCGGTTCCAGACGAACCGTGGTGCGATTAGGCGCTGATGTGAAAGCAGTCCAGTTCCACACAAACTACGATCAAGTCACGTAATGTGCGCAGGCCCAACAAACGTTAGTGACTTTCAGGCTCCGCCCACTCACCGATTCCAAACTCCACCAAGTTCTCGCTCTCCTCCGTCAGCATGTCCAGGAAAAGCTCCGTCACCTGCAGCCTCTGCAGGTCCTCTATGTTTTTGGGATCGTATGAGAAATTGGCGAGGTTTGCCAAAATCTGCTCTCTGGCATCTGAAGAACATCAACAGAAAATATTATTTTTTTGCATTACAAAGTGTACTAAAAAACACAATTGTGCAAACAAGAAAAAAGGGGCAGAGAGGCATCTGATCAACATCTCTTTTTAACTGTGCAAACAAAAAAAGTGCAAACAAATATCAAATCATGAGCACAGCATTGAATTCACAAGTATGCTCAAGTTATAACAAACGAGTGAAATTATTAAAAGGAAGACACAACAGGCAATGCATCTTCAGTATGCCTTAATTAGATAATAAAAGTAACATTGTAGATAGATAGTTCACACAGTAACTCGTGCAATTTGAGCAGCTGTAATGAAATAACGACTAAGCTCAAACATGTTATAACGTCTCATCGGAAAGGCGAAGTTTAAAACAGCACAGTGCTCATGATAATGCACTGGGGGCATCGGTTTCTACTTGTTCCACAGGACAATACTGCACCCAACTGGCCCATAAACTAAGGTGACCAGATTTCTAGGAGCAAATCCGGGGACATTTTCATTCGGTGTAACTGTGCGTCAGCTGAGCATGTGCCTTAAGAAAAGAAATTGCATTTTCTTTTCTTGGAATAAGCCATAGGATAGACTATGCTAATTTGTTGGCTAGCTGCCAATTTTATGGTTATAAATTTCATTCAAGAATCTGAGTCATGTAACCATGGTAATAGCTTCATCCAGGGCACTTTATTGGTTATTAACACAGATCACAGCACTCTCATCACGGTCACAAGCTATCTTTATTGTTTATCTTTTGTGACAGGCCAGGCTATTGACGCATGGCTGGGCTACAACAATACATTTTTCAATACATTACTTAAAATACGGGGACATTTTCGGGGACGGTGCCAGCCAAGGACGAGACACCCAATCAGGGGACCGTCCCCGGAAAACGCCTGGTCACCCTACCATAAACACAACCACTTCCAGCAGAGACATGATTTTCCCAGGAGGAAGGTCTCCCATCCAACCAAGCCCAACCACTGGCTAAAAGTATTTACTGGCATAAAGTATTTACTCAACTCCAATACGTGGCATGACATGTTTGTTAGCTAGCACATCTCACACAGGAAGAATCATACAGACCCCCCAAAAGATACGTACCTGGGCTGTCGGTGTCCTGGAACTCAGTCACTAAAGTCTGCAGGTATTCGAACCGATCGGGTCCAGGAAATCTACTCCTTCCTGACGACATTGCAGCCAGATTACCAGGCAACTTTAGCTAGCTTGATAGATAACACAAGCCAAGGATAGCTCACTAGCTAGCTACACACAGTGGATATATATTATTAATTACGAACAGATGTCAATGGCAGCATATATCTTTATGTCTAACCAGAAAGTTATATGGATAGATATTTAAATATTTCGAGTTAAATTAGCTGTACCGCACATTGTACAGACTTGTCCGTAAAGCGCCTCAAAGTTTGTTTTGTGTTCCGTGTTCCGGTTCTCATTCAATAATATTCCGATCTCCTCCACTGTAAGAATGTATAGTTCCGTTTTAATACACTTGCTTGGTAAATTAGCATCATTGGCATTGTTTTAAAATCTTTTCAGAGCAATATTAGTGGTGCTACGCGAAACAGTTAGGTTAGGTCTGTGATTACTAGGTTTAACCGCACAGTGAAAATAAATAATAAGATGCATTTGTTTCTTGAAAAACGGGACAGGAAGTTATGGTATGTGTGTGACGTGCGTTCTCGTGAACTGTGTGGAGGTCAACAGAACGGCACAGCACGTACAGTCTGGGAGGTGTGCCACAACGAAGAATGTACATTGTTACTTGTTAAAGTTTGCAGGACAGCACGAAAGCCTCGCCGATTTGAGCATTTGATCAACTTTGCATTGCTTAGAACCCGGCGACGGTATGAAACAGCATCAGCTGTCCTTTGCCAAGCGCCTTACCAAACCAATATTATTTGGAGCCTTACTCGTGGGTCTTGGCGCTGCTTTCTTTAACAGGTGAGAGATCGCAGTGACACTCATGTTTCCGATCACTGTCTTCTGTTCCGTAATCAACCAGGTTGCTAGCCAGCTAGCTAATCATACAGACTAATGTCACGATTGCCAAAAACGAATATTTGCACAGAAACCACAAAGACATAACACGCGAGCTACCTAGCTGGTACCCTTGCCAACTTATTAAAAGTAGTGACTCGCGCACAACATCTTTGACTTTTGACTCGTGTACTGTAACGTGTAGTCGTTGTTAACCTTGTTAATGTGAGGTAGTTTGACATTTGCCACAAGCGAATGAAGTGTCTCTGAAATCGCGAGGGTATCCAGACAGATAAGCTTCCTAATCATGTAGCTTACATTCTAAGTTAATGCTAACAATATAGCTATGACTAAGGTGAACGCCCCCAGCATTGAGTCGTACATGTACATAACCCATTTTCTGTGATATAATAATAATAATGTGGTAGATTCCATCATCCATGCAATCATCTAAAGCAACAACAAAAAATAAATAAATTGAGGTTGTGTCTTGCTCAATGGTACAATAGGATTCAAACCTGCAAGTCTGTGGCTACAGGTCCCGACCACAAACCAATAAATCCAGCTGCAGCATTGTTGTACTGTGTGTATCGTGTAATGTGGCTTCTGTTTATTTAATTTATAATTTACTTCTTGCCATTTTTGTTTACCCTCCAGTTATATTTGTGTTTTTGTTGCACACCACTTAATAGTAGGTGCTGTCCGTGCTGTCCAAGAGAGGTAATTCCTTCCAAATTTACACCATAGAGCAGTGTTTCTCGATCCATTCCTACAGGGCACACTGCCCTGCATGTTTTCATTCCAACCACCACTTAATCACGCCCAAGTGATCATGAACAGACGACCGATGCAGATGATAGGTTGGGAGCGGGGGAGGTTGGAATGAATTTCCAGGGCAGTGTGCCATGTAGGAATGGATCGAGAAACACTGCCATAGAAAAAAAGAGGGTGATACTGCCCTAATATAGTAGAAATTAAAAGATACAGGCAAGTTTTAAGGAGCGTCAGTCATGCAAAAGGATAAATGAAGGAATTCTGTCGTCATTCCGGGCTGCTGCAGCCAGAGATTGGAACAATTTGCAACAAACACAAAAGCTGGACAATTTTATCCCAAAGTCAGTTTTCAAAAACTCTATTATGGACATTCTCACTGATACATGCTGCTGTTTCCCAACCGTCTAATATTCCCTAACCCCTGTCTGTTGCCTGCCTACTGTTGTCCCATGCATGCTTGTGCTCTCTTGCTGCTGCTGTTTGTTTTGCCTGTCTGTCTTAATGCCTGTCCTGTGTATGCTACTCTTGTTCTGTTGCTGTTCTTTGCTCTTTTATTATATTGCCTGATCATGTTTGTAAGTAGAGTAGGTGGAAATGTTTGGATGTGTGCTGCTGTCTTTTAACTTAACTTTTAACATTCCCTTTTAGCCCCTTTCCCCTTCCCTCAAGAGGCTTTGCCTTTTGCCAGGCCGCCATTGTAAATAAGAATTTGTTCTTAATGGCTTGCCTGGTTAAATAAAGGTTAAATAAAAATAAAATAAATAAAAAAACTACAGCGGTGCTGGTGTGACATGCTTCCCCCTCCCCCAGGCACGTGTTCTTCGATGACGTGGTGGAGCTGAGGGCTCAGGAGCGAGCGCGGAACGACGCCAAGCTGCTGGAGGTCCTGGAGAGGAGGCAGAGGCAGATGGAAGTGCTGGCGGAGAAAAAGGGTGGGGCGGGCGGGTGAGGGCGTGGTGCCCAGGCCCTCTGGGCAGAACGGACACACTGGCCAAGGGTGGTGGCTGGCCTTGGTTTGGGGGAGGAGGAGGAGGAGGGGAGGAGGGGGGTGATGTGTGGCATGAAGAAACACACCGTTCTACATCTGTGGGTGTGGGGGTCCTTCAATAGATGATGACAGATGGGACAGGAGGAGGTTATGTCATTATCATGTATCATTTATGTGTGGACAGCACGAAGGTGGTGAAGAATAACTTTGTAGGGCAATTGTAAATCACTAAAATGTTGGGTGCATGTGGCAAACAACATTCAAGAGCTCTATGTGTGTATGATAACTGAGTAGTACCTGAAAGAACAGAAAAATAAAATGTGAAAACAATGCACAGAAAAACAGACATGATGCATTTTTAAAGACAATCCTTTACAGCAGTGGTCTCAAACTCAGTGCCACAAAGGGCCGTGTGTATGCAGGTTTTCATTCCAACCAATTACTGCTGCCTTAATTGGCTCAACTACTCATTTAGCCATATGCATGCACCTCTGTGCATTCTTGAAGTTAAAGCACAGAATATACTCAACAATTATTATTTAGATAACAAAAATATTTAATTTCACTTTATATACATTATGTGCAAGCCAACATGATAATTGAGCAAATAATGGAACTAATTAATCAAAAGCAGAGGCTGCAGTAAAAACCAACATACACATGGCCCTCTGTGGCACTGAGTTTGAGACCACTGCTTTACAGAGATGATTGCGTTGTTTATCTTTTTTATGATAATAGCATGCTCGCAAAAAAAACCCAACAGGTGATATTTTGTATGTACTGAGCTGTATTCACTGGATGGATAACTGTTGCCTTTTGGCAGGCTAGCATGTGCTTTTGGAAGGGGAGGGAAAATGTGTGGGGGGGAAAAATAAAAATAAATGTGGGTTTGATTTTGAGACCTATATTGGTTTGATGACTGACATTTTTAGACAGCAAAAAGAAAGGGCTTTACTGTACACTGAAATGTTATATATGAGGGTATGCATTTTTCACCACCTCAAGAAGCTGCAGGTCCTTTCTGATCCACAAGGCATCACTGCAAGCACTCTATTTTCAGTAATTAGTGCCAATTACTCAAATGAACATGACCGATTATACAATTAAGTGCCAATCTGAGGGTTGACTCAAGTCTACAAATTGACTTGTTTCAGAGAGGGGTGTGATTGAATGATTACTTGAGATCGTAATGCATTGATTGCTTAACAAGTGGGTTCAGAAAGTCCTCCATCGACCTCTTGGTGTTGGAGGATGGAACTGCAGGTTCCTGACAAATGGTGAAAAACACATGCCCTTAAATCATTGATTAAATTGACACTGATTTTTTTTGTATTTCATATTCTGTAATCTATCCAGACAGCTGGAGTGAGGGGGTCACAGTTTCTTGCTCAATGAGTTTCCAGGGAGCAGTTACTTAATTTTAAAATTTGGGACAAATAAACACTGACTTTACGCTGCAATACTATAGGACTCCTATACATTTACATTTTAAGCATTTAGCAGACGCTCTTATCCAGAGCAACTTACAATACTTACCTATAGCATGCCACCCGAAAACGACTTACTAATTAATTAAAAATGAATCACTTCAGCAAACATTCAACTACATATATGTGTGCAATGGTAAATGTAATCAATTTAAATCACCCAAAAGAATGGGGTCTGACTAGCAATTAATAACAAATTCCTGTGTAGCGACATGCACGCCCGTACAAGACTACGGTGCAAGCAAGATTTTCTTTTCTCAGTGTGTCTTATGCCATTCGTGATTTATAAGATGCCAACTGCAAGGATTGCATTGGGTTTTGCATTATTGAGAGAATCCAAAAATGTTGGTTATTTGCGTTATGAAAAATGTTCTGTTAAAACCAGAAATCGTCAGGGCTGTCTTAAAGAGGGTTGGAAAAAGGGGACACACGTCCGCTAACCTTGCCCAGGCTTTTCTTTGGATATAAATCTAACAACGATCACATAAATCTCCTGCAAAATACATAAATCATGTTAAACTCAATTAGACTAAGAGGAATGATGAGGGCGCAATGCACTGTGTCGCAGCTGTGACTGAATAAAACAGTCACACCTTGTTCTGCACGCAGAGGCATTACCGACCACCAGAGGGCAGCCGTGTATCAAAGTCAAAGATGTTGATATTCAGTGGATGCTATAGGTTGCTGGGGCGCTTTACCATTTCATTCACCCACTCCATAGTGGGATTCGTCAGAAGTAGTAATTGACCATTGTTTTATTCGCAAAGCACAGAAGTTGCCAGTGGTTCCCTGTGGCTCAGTTGGTAGAGCACAGAAGGTTGTGGGTTCGATTCCCACTGGGACCACATATACTGAAAAATGTATGCATTCACTACTGTAAGTCGCTTTGGATAAAAGCGTCTGCTAAATGGCATATATTATTATTAAGTTGGACAGAGCTAAACCACATCGGGGTGAGAAGCTAGTCAGGCACAAATTACACAATGCAGGGACTGGCAGGAGATTTCTTCACCTCACCCCAGCCCATTTGACCTTTTTAGTAGTGCAGCAGGTTTGACTGTTGAAACAGGCAACATAAATAAACATGATTCACTCAAACTTGCCACACAATTCCTATTGTGGCTATTTAAAAAAAAAGAGACAGACTTTTGATCAGATAACCCAATGACGAACATAGTTTGGGAAAATGGAATGACACCTTGGTTTTTAAATACCTTTATTATCTTCAGAATTAAAACAGATTAAACAACCAATCCTACATCATGATATATGATCTTTAACATGTGTATTACAATATGCACTTCCTCATTTCGATACATGCCCAAAACAATCTGATATAAATAAAGCTACAAAGCCCAAGTCGGTATTTATATATATATTTAAATATATACAAACATCTTAGGCAAAGTTACAATGCTTACAAACCTATATACACAGGAGCATTTTGACAGGCAATATTGTGTTTGATGACAACGAACAGAAGTTATGTGAACGTATAAATGCATTTAGAATAAAGATGACATTACGCTCCAAGCGCGCAAATCTATGGCTCCAGAGAAATCAATTTGTGGAAGAAAGTATGTAAATGAACCTGCTTCAAGATTCGAACCCATGTCAAAACGGGGACTACTGTAGTATTTAAACGAAGCCAAAAAAAAAAAAAAATACGATATCAAAAACCTCCATGTGTTGAAAATGAAAACCAAAAAAACCGAGGCACAGTGAACGGTGAGCGATTCATCAACCAAAAAAAGTTTCAAGTGGCAAAATGGTCACAACATATCTAGCTACAGTATACCAATTTATACCGTCAAAAATTTCGACAATCTATAAAACGATCAACATGACCAATACTGTTTTACCTGTTGAACGTTGCGTTGTCAGATCGGTTTGGGGGAGTTCGACTCCCTGCCAGCGTGAGCCGTGTGCGCAGAGGTACTTGGTACTGTAAGACCGTTTCGTGTATCAGGACGACGGACAACGTGAATAAATAAATAAATAAATTAGAACAAAACCAAAACGACAAAAAAAAATATAACTGAAAAAAACCGAATACGTTTCTTCAGATGGCTGCCAGAAAAAGATCTACGCAAGTTCGGACCGGGTTTAGGATGTGATCGCTGTCGGGAGAGATTTCCGATCAATTGTTTATCGACGGAAACGTTGTTGGGAGCAAAAACCCCTAAGGAAAAATGCTCATTCCAGACTATTTAACATTGAGGGCACTTTGCTCAAACGCGTTGCACCATTTACCCCAGCTTACTCCGGGTCTTATACGTGACAATCCGGGAGAGAAAAAAATTAAAGTGCAATGTGTATTTCCACCGTCCCAGAGGCTCAGAGAATCACTAAGTGATTACGGCGTCGTCCACCTGTATATCCGTCTGTACGGTGTGTTCTCAATCATCCTCCGCGCCTCAACCACCGCAAAGGAGGTCAATAATTACAGCATGAATTAGAATATACAGTATGCTCAATTTGACCGACTAATGAAATCCCTTTATATGTCTTCAGAGTATATTTTCCCGAAATGCGCACATGGGGAGCAAAACAGAGATGAGGACCTTTGTCAGTTGTGTGTGTGCGTTGTTTTTTTTGTTGTTTGTATTGCGGTTGTTGAAGGGAGACATTAAAACCAAAGACAACACTTGGGGAGCTGAAAGGTGCCGCTTGCTTACGTAGAGCAGACTTCGAAAAACTCAAATGTGCATGTTTTGTGTGTGCATATCTACCTACATACGGGTATACAGACACATACCGTACACACATATACACACATACCGCACACAGGAGCAGGTATACAGTGAGCCGTGAGCAGATGCTGAGACGCCAGGGTAGGTGGAGACTGTATGGGGGAGTGGTTATTAACGCTGGTCCGGTCTGTCCTGCAGTCCTGTCCTGTCCTGACCACATACTGCTGTCCTTCAAGCCCCAGGCCTGTTCCCTTGTGAAGCGGTGTTGGGGTGTGGGGAGAGGAAGGGGGGGGGGGTGACACTTCGTCACACACTGAGGGGCAGCAGGCCAGGGGGGCGAGGGGCGGGGTGCAGCGATGGCCGCCAAGGCTCCGGGGTCCAGTCCGTTCACTGCCCTGCTCCACGCAAACAGCACAGAACAGAGGTTAGCGGCCCGAATATTCACCCCGTGAACCTCGCTCTCATTTCCCCATAAAGCCTGAGTTTGGAATCGGGGGGGCAACAGCTTATCGGAGCGAATGCATCTTGGGGTGTGGCGGACGGTGGACTCAGTGTAGCGTCTCAATGATAGCCTGTCATGGCCGGTCCAACGGCACTCAATCTGGAGTCTCTCTCGCTCTGCCTCCCTCCATTGGGATAGAGGGGGTGTCAAGAGTTCCCATTATCACTCAGAGAGACGGTTTCCAGCGATCGATGTCAGAGGGGGAGCAGGTGACCAGAGCAACACCAGGTCATCTTCCAACCCCCTCCCCTCCCCTCCTCTCCCTCCCTCCCTGGCCATAACTGACCCACCTCCCTCTCACTCTCTGCCCATGTCAGTCTGAAAGGGAGATGCCGTGGTGACCGTGCATGCCAACGTGGGCGTTTGGCAGAGAGGGAGATCTGATGACATCCACTAACTGTCTAGAAATAAACAGCTCCACAGTGTACTCCCAACAGGCTAGCGCTGTATGAGTATTTGGCGTAAATATTACAATCAATGTCCTTGCAGACATAACAGCTAAATGTACAAATTTGAGTACCTCAGCCACGTGCTGTACTATGAGCTAGAGTTTACGTTTTCCATGAAGACTATTAAGATTCAGTGAATGAAGCCAATGAATCTAGAATCTGTCTTTAATATGACGATATATATATAAATGCAAACAAATCTTTTAGACAGTAAGCATCCTGTGCTCACTTGTATTCATATTTGCCTGTCATGGGAGTTATTAATGATTTTTTTACAATGATGGTTGTGTTAGTTCACTTTTGCATCTACACGGGTGCTCACCAAACCCTCGTGCATGCGCTATGTTGCAAGTCGCTCTAGATAAGAGCGTCTCCTAAATAAATCATATGTTACACTGCAAGACGTGAGTCCCTGAGAGACACACATTAGGTACATACGTGCGCACACAGTGCTCTGTGAAGCCATGCATGTGCCCGGTGCGGTGGTGCTCGCTGTTTCAAGCGATATTGCGAAGATCTGTCATCTTTATGAGGTGAGGAGCAGACCCAGTGCTCGGGCGCGGTGTCACGCACATGGAACAGTGTTCTGGAGACGCCAGGGTTCTGGGGACCAGTCCGAGGTCGTGCAATTCTTTTTTTGATTGCTCTGAAGAGAACGATAGAATTCCTGTTCTATCTATTTATACTCAAAATCCTTCTCTCGCACTGCGCAACCCAACCTAACCCTCTCTCTCCCTCCCTCCCTCCCTCTCTTTCTGCACACTCATCCAAAATCTGTCCATCGAAACGCCCTCTCACGCACAGTGGAAAGACAAGCTATCATTTGACCTGCACTGAACCAACCCAGCACCACACCCGCACACACACCATCCTGCGAAGCAGAAAAACAGCGGAAATCCAAACGCTTCTTATTAAAGATCAAGCAGTTCCTCATTCATGTGATAGTTATAACAAACCTTACACAGCTTCATATTTCATACAAGAGCCTTGGTACTATGCATATTGTATTTTTTAAATTTGTATTTTAAATCAGATTTTCCCAATTTTTCTCCCAAATTGGTGGCCAATTTCCCCTTCTATTGATTAAATTACCGGCAATGACAAGGGCGAGCGAACCGCCTCCTTCGAGACAGACCCCGTCGAGCTGTTGACTGTGAATTTGATGCCCGCAGGGAAGCTTTCTGTACCTCTGGCGAGCTCGTGCCAGCCTCCCTCCACCCTCCACCCTCCACCCTCCCCCTGGGGTGGACAGCCAATCACCGCCCCTGAGCAGGACTCCTGGCCAGAGCCGGACTGGTGCAGCCGGGGATCGAACCCCGGACGCAGTGGGCAACCTGCACTCCGGGCAAGTGCCTTTACTGGTTGCGCCCCTGGGGGGGGGGGTGGTACTATGCATGTTAAAAAACCCCAAACTGAAATCAGTTTGAGTTTTGCAGCTGTGTGCGTAATACAACGGAGCACAGCTCATGTAAATGTACTGTACAAGGCCCCTGCATTTACCCCATCACATCTCTCTGTGTTTCACACAACGTGCTGGAGCGCGGCCGAGGCAGGTTCAGGGTCCAGCAGAGACCCTCCTGAGGAGGACACGCTGAAGATCGTCATGGTGATCAGGGAAACACCCACCCCCCCGCCCCAAGGCTGCCCCCATAAGGCCCGTCTGTCCACCTGAGGGGCCACATTATTCCCGGCTCTGCCCCGGGTCCAGCGATACCCTGCCGCCCACTGTTTCTCGTGCCAGCTGAGCTCTGCTTTAAGACAAACGGAGAGCTTGTATTTGGGATATTTCCTCGAATAATCCCATTGGTCAGGTTTGGGGTTTGGTTTCGGTGGCTGGGTCACTGTGTTTGCACTTTGAGTGACTCCACAATCACTGAGTCACCGAGTGTGCAAAATCATTAAGTTGCTTTTGATGAGAGGCAACTAAAATGACACAATAATGCAAACTGACATCTACTAATTCTTGTTGGTGAGTACACACACATACACAAAGTGTATTTATTTTTTTAAAGCTCATTTTTTATAGCAAATGTTTATTTTCTGGTCGGTAAGGTGCACTGAGGACAAATATTACACCTGGATATTCAACTCAGAACTCCCCACAGAGTGCATTTCTCACAGTTTTGTGTATTCTTCTCACTCTGAGCTTGAAATGTTGACTTCAAGTGGAGCTAATTGTCAAGTGACAGCCAATTCAGGGTTCAATCACCAGCTCAATCAAATTTACACTGTGCAATCTCAGTTGGAGAGAAAGCCAGCCTGCACAGTGTGCCACCAGGCCCCAACCTTTAGGAATTCCTTAACCAGATTAGCGCCATTACCCTCATGTCGTTTAGCGCCATTTGGCGAACGCCCTGAATGGAGAGCGACTCACGCTACGCTGATCACGAGAGCAAACCGCCGCTGCGACTTTAAGACACAGCACAGCAGCACAGGCCGAGCAGCTTTCGTGCACTCCGATTGGCTCCTGACCGGGTCACATGACCTCGAGGCGGCAGCCACACACCCGCTGACAGACAAACGCACACCAGCGTGGGGGTTAAGAAGCTGGGAGGGAGGGGGGAAACGCTGGCCACCACCCAGAGCGGTTAGTAGAGATGAGCCTACTCTACGGGTTACTTGACCCTGGTCTAGGACATGAAGGAGGGGGTTAAGGGTGCATGCATGTGCCCCACACTGTGGGATTTCGGATCTTTACCCAGAATAAACGCTGGAAAAATGACCCTCTCTCGCCTGCTGGGAGAAAAGACAGCGTCTAAAACACAGGCCTGCCGCTCATCAAACACACACACACACACTTTACACAGCCCCTGCATTCCCATCGCCCATTTACGGTCTGAGACTGACGTGTCAGCGAACACTGCCGCGACAGGCTGACCCAGGATCAGTTCTCACAGCGTGATCTGATGACACCAACCCTCCAGGGCTGGGACAGTTTAGAGTGGAGACTAGCGCTCGATCCATGTCTATCAGTCATTGAGCCTCAAGAGGAACAGAACTCTGACGAGCATGTGGACATGTCTGACTCAATCAGAAATCATGGGAATATTACACCGTTATACAACTGTTCGTTCATAGGCGGCACGTTGTTCCACTAAATACAGGGGCGTTCACAGGAACGGGCATTTAATAAGCATGGTGGGCACAGGCCTTTAAAAGAAGGCTTGGGGCAGAGTGGCCGATGTGCAATTTGGGGCTCATTTAACGCAGTGCATGTGACGCCTCACGACGCGCAACACGTATGTTCCGCTTGCTTTGCGTGCTTTTCCTGTCTAAATACTTAGCTTGTGTGCACGCAGTCACTGTGTCTGGAGCCACTCGTGTTTGAACGGTGAATTCCATTCACGCTAAAATGTTAAACGAGTTGGCTTTGTGTCATTGCACAATCAGGCAGTCACCGATGTTTGCTGCCGACTGCGTAAGCATTACATTCGTTTATACGCAGATCACGCAAACGCACGTCTTTCCTGTTTTCACTCAAACTGCATTCTTCAATGCTTTCCATTGATAAGCGATAAGGTAATAAGACATAATGTCCATTTTGGCCTGAAGTAAAAAGCAGTAATAGTGGGGGCAGTGGGGTGGGAGCGGCGGGTAACTGCCTGATGGCCCTGCTTGTGCCTGAATGTAGCCCTTAACTGTCACTGTAACAACACACAGCTCAGCCTGAGAGGGTCAGAGGTCAAGGTCTGGGCACGACGGTGACGGTGGTAATGGGGGGGGGGACTCACGCTTTGTCGAAGTAGGTGGTGTGGAGCGAGTGGGAGAACTTGGCTGCGTTGCTGTTGAGGACGTTGCCGTTCCCCGTGGCGTAGGTTTTCCTCGCCGCCTGGTCCTTGGCAAAGTTTCGGCAGGCCGCTAGTTTGGACTCCAAGGCCTGGCCATGGAAAAACACAGGTCTGTCAGCAGCTAGCTAGGCTCACCTCTAACCAGGGCTGAGGCAAACTCCCATTTCAACGTGGTCAATTCAGTGAATGAACTGAGAAATCATCACAGAGATATTTTGGACGTTCCAATTCAGTTCATGACTTGAAAAATCATCATAGAACATTTTCGACATTCCAATTCAATTCAATTCAATGTGGGCTGGCAGTGTAGTGTAATGGTTAGGGAGCTGGGCTTGTAACTCAGAGGTTGTAGGGGCACTGCTGTTGTACCCTTGAGCAAGGTACTTAACCTGAATTGCTTCAGTTAATATCCAGCTGTATAAATGGATTGTATGTAAAGAAATGTAAACTGTGTAAGTCGCTCTGGATAAGAGCATCTGCTAAATGCCTAAAATGTAAATGTAATGTAATTCATGAATTGACTGAATGAAACTGGCGTTGAGCCCAACCCTGCCTCTAACTGAACAGCAGGTGTGAGGGACAGGGTCAGTCCTTACAGAGTAATATAATAATATAATATACGTTTATTTTCAGAATCATATCATATTTACTGCACTTGCATTTAAGATCAATACAACCATGTCTGTGTGTCATGTGTGTCTTGCGGATTGCATGTCAGTGTGATGCACTGTAGCCCTAAGCTAATTGCCCGAAGGGGATAAATAAAGTTGTGTTGTATTGTGACGTATTGTGTTGTATTGCATTTACTGTAGAAGTTTCATGGTCACTATGACAAGGCACATTTTTTCACCCACAACCAAATGTATCTGACACATTCACAGATGTAGGCAGTACGCTGACATTGAAAAAAAGTGCATGTGCATCCTCTCTGAACGTAGTAGCCTTTACTGAAATAGAGAGGTTACACATGAAGGCTCTCTTGCAGCGCAGGCTTGAGACAGCGTAATGATAAGGAATAAATCTGAAGAGCTCACCCCCACTTTCCGTAGCAGATCGCCCACAATATTGAGCGCTGATATCCTTGCAGACGGGGTCAGTGGAGAGCTGCCACAGCCATTAGATAGCACTGAGAGAGAGAGAGAGAGAGAGAGAGGGAGAGGGAGAGAGAGAGAGAGAGAGAGAGAGAGAGAGAGAGAGAGAGAGAGAGAGAGAGAGAGAGAGAGAGAGGGAGAGAGAGAGAGAGAGAGAGAGAGAGAAAGAGAGAGAGAGAGAGAGAGAGAGAGAGGGAGAGGGAGAGGGAGGCAGAGAGAGAGAGAGAGAGAGAGTGAGAGAGAGAGAACAAACATTAGCACACAAGGTCTGCAACAGCTGGCACACAAAGACCTCCCCAAACGAGTTCATCACAGTCAGCCACTCCCACACGCCCTCCCTCCGGGTTTCAGACCACAAAAAAGTAGGCCCATTCGCACATCCTAAAAGAGTAATGATTTCAGGTGCGGAAGGATACGAAATCGAATTCGCTACGCTTCCGGTCCACGGACCTTCCGTCAGAGCGTTTCGGCAATCATCGTGACATTTTTGCAAGTTATTCGGTGTTGCGTGGAACTTTCTCTCACAACCAGGCTCCCGAACACAGCAGCAGAAAGAGAGAAGAGCAACTGGTAGAGGAGGAGGGGCTACAGGGCTGACCATGATCATGACTTTACCTTCCCTGCCCATGCCATGACTTTACCTTCCCTGCCCATGTCATGACTTTACCTTCCCTGCCCATGCCATGACTTTACCTTCCCTGCCCATGTCATGACTTTACCTTCCCTGCCCATGTCATGACTTTACCTTCCCTGCCCATCTCATCACTTTACCTTCCCTGCCCATGTCATGACTTTACCTTCCCTGCCCATGATCATGACTTTACCTTCCCTGCACATGTCATGACTTTACCTTCTCTGCCCATGTCATGACTTTACCTTCCCTGCCCATGTCATGACTTTACCTTCCCTCCCCATGTCATGACTTTACCTTCCCTGCCCATGTCATGACTTTACCTTCTCTGCCCATGTCATGACTTTACCTTCCCTGCCCATGTCATGACTTTACCTTCCCTCCCCATGTCATGACTTTACCTTCTCTGCCCATGTCATGACTTTACCTTCCCTCCCCATGTCATGACTTTACCTTCCCTGTCCATGTCATGACTTTTCCTTCCCTGCCCATGTCATGGCCCAATCCAAAACAATGACATTGACTGAATCCACATCTGTCTGACTAACACTTAAATGCACAAACACAGTCTGGCTAGTTCTACAGTCGGGACTGCAGAACTCGGTGGAGAAGGGGGACAACCTTTCGGGTTTGCGAAGGCATTGTCCATGTTCTTGGCGATGGGTGTGGCGGGGAGGGAGAGGGAAGCCTGCACGGCCGAGTCCATCTTGTCGTTGTCCAGCGTGGGCGAGCTGGGCGCCGACATCCTGGTGACGTCCGTGTTCCTCTCACGCACCGCCAGCTCCTGCCGCAGGTCTGTGGGACAGACGGATGGACAGAAAACACGTCATGACTGACTGGGGCAGCCCCCGTACGCTCCCCACCTCCTGCACTATAAAGGCCTGTGGGACGGTCACTTTGGCTGCCATGCTTTTACACAAAACCCTGCACTGTAAGCACCGCTAAGATAACGCTGCAGCAGTGGCCTCAAATCCAACAGTGCGATTATCTATCCATCTCTCACCACTGGGGATCTCAAACTCCAGTCCTGGAAGACCGCAGTGTCTTCTGGTTTTCGGTGTGCTTCAGCACTTACGTGCTTAATTCAAGTCACTGATTGGCTAAAGAGTCCACGCACCTGGTTTACGAGGCCTAAATTGGCTACTGATTGAACAGAAACCACAAAAACCTCCAGACACTGTGGCCCTTCCGGGACTGGAGTTTGGGACCCCTGCCCTACACTGTCAGAGTGACCAGGGGAAAGCGCACAGCTTAACACTGCACTGCCGCACACAAACACTTTCCACGGTTTGCAAGATCAGCTTTGCTCACGGGACACAAAGTGTGGGAACTGGGAAGAGATGAAAGGAACCAGAAAGCTATTTTAACAGGAGAGAAAGGAAAGGAACGGAGAAGGGAAAATGAAGTGAATAAGCACCTCTGGCTTCGTCCTTTAACCTCTGCACAGAGACCAGGAGGGACTCCTTCTCGTCCAGCTCGCTCTCCAGAAACGCGTTCCTCTCGATGGCCTGGTTCAGCCGCTGCTCAAAGTCCTCCAGCGACACGATGGTGGCTCTGCAGGTAGAGAGAGAATGTTAGGACGTGTGACCTTCCACACGGGGTGAGCAACTGCCGAGAATCATGGGAGTCCCTCTCTCCCCGCCCTGATCTCCTATAGCAGGCCTCGCCCTCCAGAAAGGTTCCCTGTGGCTCAGTTGCATGGCGTTGGCAACGCTTAGGTTGTGGGTTCGATTCCCACTGGGACCACATATGCTGAAATATGTATGCATTCACTACTGTAAGTCACTTTGGATAAAAGCGTCTGCTAAATGGCATATATTATATTATATTATATTATATTAGAAAGGGGCTCAAATCATCATGGGGGAGAAGCTCCTACATGCCTCTAGGCCTGTGGTGTTCACGTTGGCCCTTGGGAGAGCCGCAGGGTCCTTTTTACGTTTTAACCTTAAAATCAGCAACAAGTTACGACCCAAGAAACCAGGTGAGGTGAGTTAACTGTGTAATCGACTGCTTCAATTGATCGATTACCAAAGTGATATCAATGATAACCAGCACACCCTGCGCCACGGGCAAGATTGAATATCACGGTTCTACACCTAAAAGGGTTCTGTGGACCTGTGCGTGCCACTTTTCCCTGAAATGAGATCAGATGCAGTCATCCTTGTACTTAACCCAATCAAATTTGATTTGATCATGGCAATTAAATCAAATTGAACAAATGGCCTAGCGTAATTGGCGTGGAATCGGGAGATTGGTTAACCGGCAGTTTTCTGCGTCACACAAAAGACACATTTTACATGTGGTTCTGAGCGGCTCAGTAGAGCACGGCGCTGACAACGCTTAGGTTGTGGGTTCGATTCCCACCGGGACCACATATACTGAAAAATGTATACATTTGCTACTGTAAGTCGCTTTGGATATAAGTGTCTGCTAAACGGTATATGCTATGCTACATTTAATTGTACTTGTTTCATGTATTTTTGTTCTCCTTTGATTACCAGACTACTTTAATGCTTTGTTCTTTTCCGTCTGCAAATTTCCTTGGTTTTTTCCCTGAATGCCTTTTATTATTTCTCCTTGTGAAACACTTGTGCACACCGTGTTTGGCTGGCAGTGTAGTGTAATGGTTAGGGAGCTGGGCTTGTAACTCAGAGGTTGCAGGTTTGATTCCCAGGTGGGGGCACTGCCGTTGTACCCTTGAGCAAGGTACTTAACCTGAACTGCTTCAGTAAAATATCCAGCTGTATAAATAGATTGTATGTAAAGAAATATAAACTGTGTAAATCACTCTGGATAGGAATGGCTAAAATGTAAATGTGAATGTTATTGTTTCTCCTTGTGTGCACACCGTGTTTGAAAAGCGATAAAACACTTCCGTATTATCATCGCTACATTAAAACGTGAGTGATGTGCAGACTAAGGGGTGCTGTGAGCGCGCTGACCTCTTGGCCCGCTCCAGGTCGTCGTTGGCCTGCTCCAGCTCCCGCACGTATTTGTGCAGCTGCTCCTTAATGGCGCGGGTCTGGCCCAGGTCGTCCTCCAGGGCGGAGATCTGCTTGTAGCTCTGCGTGTACTGCTGCTCCAGCTTCTCCTGGGGCAGGGAGCAGCGAACAGAACGTGAGCATGCATGCTTCCTTTGAGGGGGTCTGGTAAAAAGCCCCCCCATCACTCACACACACACACACACACTCACACACACAATCACACACACACACTCTCACACTCTCACACTCACACTCTCTCACACACACTCACACACACTCACACACACACACACACACACACACACACAGACACACACACACACACACTCACACACACACACACACACACACACACACACACACACACACACACACACACACACACACACACACACAATGGCAGGGGAGCACCTTTAACCTACATTCTCGTCATCTATTTTTCAGATGCTCGGCGGCATTCTGCAGTTCTCAGGCGCGCGCGGAAGTAGGCGTGACCCACATCTTCGGCTCTCTGCCCGTTCAATAGCACAATAGCACAATAGTCTGACCTGAATCTGCACGCTATCTGTGAGATCCCAATTCCCCTCCTAAAGCACTTTCCTTTCATCGCCATTTCATCAATCAATAAACCACAGACATTCGTTCGGTGGGACCTGACCTCATTTCAGCCTATATTTGCTCGTCGGTACACATAGTACAGAAATGTACCTGAGCCACATGCCGACTATTCTGCTAAAACCTGATGATGACGATGATATCATTCCTCTGCTATGCTGCGGTAGGACACAAACTGGGACTCTTTGAAATGCAAACAGCCTCTCGTTTGAGCTGCTGCGGGTGGCCGTCGTGGGGAAAACCAGGCAGCTGTAATTACAACAACAACAATCGCGTATCGCGTACGTTCCTCGTACGCGTCGTTCTCCTGAAGCGAATCGCCCAACCGGAAAAACACACCGCGATCGCAGGAGAGAAAAGAAAAACCTCGCTGTCCAGAACAACGTTTGCATTCGGCATGTAAACCGCAGATGAACACTGGGGAAACGGCAGGTGGGTGGAGACGCGTGGGCTCTGGAGAGCTGTGGTAGGGGGTCCGCCGATGGGCCCGGCGGCGAGCGCTGTAATCTGATTTAGCGTCGGCGTTGATGTGTGCTCAAGGCCACCGAAAGCCGGCGGGATTTCAATCACAGGCCCGCGCTCCTCTTCCCTCTATTTTGTGTCCCGTCATCCTGTCGTCCCATTACAGCGTCCTGAGCGCCATCATCAGTGAGCAGCTACTCTGCAGGGCTCCTGCGCTGCCTCTGCCTGAAACGCAGCTCACAGCGTACTGCAAGGACAGTAATGGAGGCAGTAGTGTAGAAGCACATTGTATTGAAATTGCATTTTATTTTTATACATTTATTTCTGATTTTTTCCCTGTTTTTCTCCCAATTTGGTTGCCAATTAAACCCTCTATTTACTTCAATTCCCCACCCTCACCAGTCCGTCGCCCGTCCTCCGGGATCGGGACACACATTCCTGGTTGAGTGTTCCCGCCTCTTTCGAGACGGGAAATCTTCCACGGACTCCTTAACCTTCTCCTCGACGAACTCGTGCCGACTCTCCCTCCCCCCTTCCCCGGAGGCGGACAGCCAAATGCCGCCTCCGATCGGGCTGGCAATCAGGGCCGCGGGTTTCGATCTGCGTCCCTGACGTGCAGCGCACACCGATCTGAAGCGTGGTGGGTTAGACCGCTGCGCCACCTGCCAGTTGAAATTGCATTTTTTACTCAGCAGTTTACTGTACACCTACTGCTGAAGCTCTGCAGGCCAGCCTGCGTAATACCAAGCCTGCGCTACAATTTAAAAGAGCGAGCGCACTTCTCTGTGTGGAGGGCAGCGCTGAAATTTGGGGGCTGTTAGGGAGATATAAATAAGTATTCTTTGGAGCAGCCCATGTGCTGTATGTTTGACGGTACTGTCGGGGAGGTGCATTTCGTTCATGCCGCGCAGGCAAACAGAATGTGGCCCAGCCTAACCTAAATCCTCATAAACAAACACGCTGCCATCTTTGACAGGTTTATTACTCTGTGAATGAAACCAGGGCACTAAGGTATGTAGCTTCGGCAGCCAGCGCAGTCCATATTAGGATTAGCACATCAAACTTACAAGCTTATGTCTCACACCACAATTCCAGGGTTCAACCTATGAGCTGGAAATGATGGATCAGGGAGAAAATAATTACTCTGTACTCTAACATCTCTGTATAAACCAAGCTGTCTTCCCCAATGTTTGCTATCAGCACAATTCTCAATATGCGAGGAGCATATCAATGGCGACCTTGAAAAGATAGGTAGTATGTAGTAAGTGACCCAAAACAAAAATATAAAAAGGGGGTCTCAAATTCAGTGATTGAATTCATAATTGGTATCCTGTGTAGTAATTATTATATTAAATCACATAAATATATTTTACATGTAGGATAAGTGAGGGGTTTAATATGTAATATCACTTGGGTTCAGTATTGTGTCACACTTCAACACACACAATTCACACATTGTAAGTCGCTCTGGATAAGAGCGTCTGCTAAATGCCAAAATGTAATGTATTCAGAGTGCGGAACTTTAAACAAGGGCATTTGACTGTTAAGGCTACTGAATTAATAGACTGAACACTTTGGACCTTAGACCAATATTTAATATTCAATTGCATGCCTGTCTCGTGTTAATCAATCTGAACATCCTTCAAAACACACAAGTTCAGGTACCTGCAGTAAACATATGCATACAGCACAAAGCTCTTGGACAACCTATATCTTGCTAATTTTGCCAGTCTTGCAGGCCTACCCATCACATGAACAAGATTGAATTTAATATCATGCAGCCCGGAGGACCTGTCCGCCAGGTGTTAATATGCTCTGTAAGGACCTGTTCACCAGGTGTTAATATGCTCTGTAAGGACCTGTCCACCAGGTGTTAATATGCTCTGTGAGGACCTGTTCACCAGGTGTTAATATGCTCTGTAAGGACCTGTTCACCAGGTGTTAATATGCTCTGTAAGGACCTGTTCACCAGGTGTTAATATGCCCTGTGAGGACCTGTTCACCAGGTGTTAATATGCTCTGTAAGGACCTGTCCACCAGGTGTTAATATGCTCTGTAAGGACCTGTTCACCAGGTGTTAATATGCCCTGTGAGGACCTGTTCACCAGGTGTTAATATGCTCTGTAAGGACCTGTTCACCAGGTGTTAATATGCTCTGTAAGGACCTGTTCACCAGGTGTTAATATGCTCTGTGAGGACCTGTTCACCAGGTGTTAATATGCTCTGTAAGGACCTGTTCACCAGGTGTTAATATGCTCTGTGAGGACCTGTTCACCAGGTGTTAATATGCTCTGTAAGGACCTGTCCGCCAGGTGTTAATATGCTCTGTAAGGACCTGTTCACCAGGTGTTAATATGCTATGTGAGGACCTGTTCACCAGGTGTTAATATGCTCTGTAAGGACCTGTCCACCAGGTGTTAATATGCTCTGTAAGGACCTGTTCACCAGGTGTTAATATGCTCTGTGAGGACCTGTCCACCAGGTGTTAATATGCTCTGTGAGGACCTGTCCACCAGGTGTTAATATGCTCTGTAAGGACCTGTTCACCAGGTGTTAATATGCCCTGTGAGGACCTGTTCACCAGGTGTTAATATGCTCTGTGAGGACCTGTTCACCAGGTGTTAATATGCTCTGTGAGGACCTGTTCACCAGGTGTTAATATGCTCTGTGAGGACCTGTTCACCAGGTGTTAATATGCTCTGTGAGGACCTGTCTACAAGGTGCTAATATCATGCAGTAAGGACCTGCTGTGTCCGTCACAATGTACCTTCAGATTCTCCACCTCGTTCTTCAGTCTTTGGTTGTCCGCTTGGAGGTCGCGGATCCGGCTCTCAGCTTGTCCTAACTGGGCCTCTAGCTCCGCCTCCAGCTCCCGGCTGCCCTCCTGGAACTCCAGCAGCTCCTCGTGGGCATCCTGGTAACTGCAGGCGGGGAGGGAGGGAAAGTAGAATCACACCTCCACCATGGACAACAAGCAGCACTACTGTATAGGGATGCAACCTGGTCAACTGAACGGTGTATCTGGATGACCGATAAATGTTATTATACTGTATATGACCAACGGATCAGTGATGATCTGGAATGACCTGAAATGTTTCAGGAAGTCTTTTCAGAACGTAGCGGAAGCTGTGTTTGAGCCATAATGGCTCACGGTTTTGAGCCATAATGGCTCACGTTTTGAGCCATAATGGCTCACGTTTTTGAGCCATAATGGCTGACGCAGTGTTGTGAAGGAGCACAGCGTACCAGCCACACCACCCTGGGCAGGAAGAGAACCCAGCACAGGCCCTTTTACCTGGGTTTCTATTTATTAACAATAACAACATAAGAGTATATAAGAACACGCCATTCAAACCATCTAAGCTTACTATTTACTAACAGTGTAGAGAATATCCAGCATTAGCCTCAATAAGCCTGCATTTAACTACCAAATAAATATCTGATGAATACACATACACTATGGAATGGCAGGATGCCTGTTGATAGTGGTAACCAAATTATTCCTAATGGGAAGGTGACATGATAACAGGGTAATCTTTACAGAAATAAATTGACACACAAATAATGACAGGAGTTGGCTCCATCCTGGACAGGACACTGGGGTGGGTCAGGGCTCTTCCTGTTTTCGAACGATGTCAGGAAGCAAACAAGAGAGATAAAACTGCGTCCAGATAAACACGTCTTCACTCAGGCTTATCAGCGAGGCCACTCGTTCTGCCGCAGACAGACCGCGAATTAACTTCTCAGGACTGGATCCCACCGATTTGTCTTCAAAGACTTACTGCCTCTTTTTCCCCCCCATGAGCTCCACACACTGACCAGCACAGATGCATTTATGATCAGCGGTGGACCACGTTTACCCTTTGGGGCGGAAAGTGATTTGAGTGACAGCTGAGACCTTCATAATGGATTGCATTTATATAGTCTTTTACAATCTCAAAGTGCTTTACGGTCACCTCAACTACCACTAATGTGCAGCCATCACCTTTAACTGTCACCTGCTGATTCCAGGTGCTGGGAGCGAGAACAGGTGCAGGTGGGCTCATTCAGCGAATAAAAACGCCTACGACTCAATTCTTTGTGCTCGCTCAGACCTCCTTGGGAGAGTACACAGCGTGCTGGGCAGAGTATGACTGTGCAAACACATGTGTATATATAACCACACGGCTGTTTACTGTGCTCCTCTGACCAGGGAGGGCAGCGTTTCAGTGGCGCTTACCGAAGAGTCTGTCAATAAGGACATGCCGGACAGCGCTAAAAATGGAAGGCCTGTGCGTACCGGCGTGGAGGGACGCCAAGGGCATGTGACCAATGAGGGAGGGTCAGGAGCAGGGTGGGTGGGGTCAGAGGGTCTGGAGCCAGGATATCCTTAAAACAACTGAGACAGGGCTCCTATAAAATGCTGAATGTGGGAGGGGGGGGATTTTGGTAGGGCAGACAGGGTGGGAGGTGGGTGGCCCTTTTAACCCAGCAGGTCACTGCTTCCCACATCTTGGGCCAGGTCTGTCGTCTTCTCCAGGCCGGATATCCCTCGCGCTCCCAGCACATGTAGCACGACTCAGCGACCCGTGGAAGAGCCTTAAATCACCAGCCGTCCCTCCTCTCCCCTCCTCTCCTCTCCTCTCCTACAGGGGCCCGCACATTCCTGCGCTGCTCAACACAGCGTTCAGCTCACTGTTCACTCTGTGCTCACTGACCACTGCTCAACACCACCGCGTCACAGGAACTTGCTCTCGCACACGTTACTTTACAGCACACACAACAGGCAACTAACCCCAATGTTCAGCACTACAGAAAGCAGCACTTTCTTCAGCACAATAATAACTCTACAATGTTTAACCACTGAAATAGACTCTCTCTCTTCAATCCTTGTAAAAAAATATGGCAGGAGCAGTTAAACCTGTGTCGTTTGTGAGAGGTGGAGTCAAGCCATGATGGTATTTTTCACGTGATTTATTTTTCTTCAACAGCAAATTCCTGTGAGTTTTTCTTTTCATTTTTCCCCCCAAACCTCATCCTACCAGCAACCTTAGTGCCCCCTCCGGGGACCATGGGAGAGATGAAAGGCCCAGGACACGTTCCCTGAATACTTCCACATGCACAAACACAAACACACAGTACACAAACACATCACACGAGTCACGGCCAGTGTGGCTGTTCCAGCGCTGAAGCCAGCGCGTGTTGGGAGACTGTTTTAGACGCGGTGGCAGGCACGGCTCAGAGCAGCTGTTCGGGGCGTCTGTTAGTCCACAGAAACCGCAGCCTGTCAGACACAGAAACAGACTGCCCCAGACCTGCAGCTTGCCATCGCAGTACTAATGCGTTTAAATAAGCAATGAGATTAAGGAAGTGGTATTACTTTTTTAACAGAAAATAAACAAAGTCTTTGTGTGTGTGTGTGTGTGTGTGTGTGTGTGTGTGTGCTTTCCCCCCCTCCTGGGCAAAGGAAAAGGGGGTGTAAGTCACAAGGCACATAGCCCTTTGATTGAGTCAGCTCCAGAATGTAAACTATGTCACCTTCACTACATTCTAGACTGCGGCTCAGTTCAAATCAGTGCCAAGACACTGTGTTTTTCCTTCACCGGGCCATCAGATCAGATGTGGGTCACATACCGATGTCAGCACTGGTATCTAAATGACGTTTTAATATGTTCTGACCCAGTTCTGGAAGAGACAGGAACTGCTTTAAGAAGATGAGTGCTCTATCCTGCCAGCTTGTCCAGAGGTTTACAATATAACAGAGAATAGAGTAGAATAAGATTTATTATTAATCTCCTCGTGGAGATTTATTGCCACCAGTGGCACGGTAACGATCTAAAAGCACAACACGCTCGCAAACAGATAAACAAAAATAAATACTGCATGCAACGTGCCACACACATGATGCATAAGAGCACAAATGCATCACCGCCGTGACTTGACCACAAGCACGGACTACTCGCAAACATTCAAAAGGTTAGATCTCTTTAAATCCATCACTCATCCCTCTTACTGTCTTCACTCCAGTCCATACTCCAACAGTCTTGACCACCTCCCCATAACTTCCACATGACCCTCCCCATGACTCCATCTTCCAACACTTCTTAGCACTTACACTATTTACATGCATTGCTCTTATGTCAAAGGTGTGATTTTCAATAGTTTATAAACACTTCTGTCATTTCGTCAATGAAACAAACATTACATTACATTACATTACAGGCTTTCAGCAGACGCTCTTATCCAGAGCGACTTACAGTTTTACATTTCTTTACAATCCATTTATACAGCTGGATATTTTACTGAAGCAATTCAGGTTAAGTACCATTAGCTTGAGGGTACAACGGCAGTGCCCCCACCTGGGAATTGAACCAGCAACCTCTAAGTTACAAGTCGAGTTCCCTAACCATTACATTACACTGCCGCCAACAAAGTAAGACATCCATATAAACCCCTCATCTCCACATGAACACTGACGGGGGTGGGGGTTTCTCTGCCCGGTTACGTAACTAGGCGGGGGCCCTAAGCTTGTTTGCCATTAAGCCGTGTGCGTGTGAGTCCGCTGAGATCGTATCACCGGCACGGGTCATGTGACACCCAGACTCTTGTACGCTGTGATCCCTGGAGATCGTCTAGGCCTGACTCCAGCACAGAGCGCAACAATAACACAATAACATCCCATAATAAGAGAGAGAAAGGACAAAAAGAGCCTTTCTGGTCATTCGCAATCCCTGATGATGTAATCTCATCCATGTCAGATGCCTGGTGCCAGGACTACCATAAAAGCCTGTTTTATGTAAGTGAGAGGGGATCTACCACTTATAATGACTCCAAAAGTATTCAGGAAGCATCCGCCCTGGACTTTGCATTACAGCTCACAGTGGATATGTAACCCAAGCCTTTAAAAACTGTGCTGAAAGGTGCAGGCAGGGTCACTTACTGCAATAGTGCGGACAGGGGACTTCCATACAATATTAATATAAGACATCTGATAAGAGTATGCCATCGTAAAGTCCTAGCTATAAGTAACTGCCAAAATAAAGGCACTCCTTTAAACGAGTGTAGTACCATGTGTATCCTTTAGGGGGGGGGGGGTGCCACAGCCAGGACCGATGGAGAGGTCCGGCCCTCCCCCTTTTCAACGAGCTTGGACTCTCCTAGCCTGGGCCAGGGCCGGCTGAATGTCCACCCTGGGTTACCAAAGTGTTGCCTTTACTTTTGGCAGTTTACCTGTACATCACCTCTGTGCACCATCCAAAAAGAGTTTTTGGAACAGACAGGGGATTCCAATTCACTTCTGCAATCCTGGAGTCGCGTGGATTCCCGGTTTTCGTTTGACGAAACTTCAAGCGTCAAACCTGCATGTCAGACGACATAACTGGCGTGCCACAGACGATGGAACAACAAGAGTCATGTCACTGATGCCCAAACAATGTGGGAAAGCCCCAGACATGAGACGCCTTCTGGTGAGCGCCCCTCCCTGCCCCTCCCTGCCCCTTTGCACACGGCGCCCAGACTCACCTCTTCTTGTACTTCAGGGAAAGAGCCTTCCAGTAATCAATTTCCTCGTCTTTTGAGGAGAATTTTGGTATCATCTCTGTGTCCATGGTAAACGAGCCTGGCAGAACAGAAGAGGAGGAGGAGGAAGAGAAAAGGAAAAAATAGGTCATGAAAACAGAAAATCATTTCTCAATTTGTTTTCAACCCAGTTATCAGGATGGACAAAGGTGCGCGCCAACATCAGCTTGAAAAACGAATACGATAAAGAGCGTTGACAGCCACTGGGCGGCAAAAAGGAAAAACACAGCCCCTGCGTCAGGCTAAAAAAAGCTGTTTTGGGAGAGGACAGGGACAGGGTGTCTGAAACCGCAGTGGTGCTGTTGTCGTTGTCCTTCATTTGGCCCATATCACCAGTCAGACAGGGTGTCAACTGCGTCTATTAGGCTATTTTTACCCTCCCCTGCATTTGACCTGCTTGGCCACAGAGCCCCCAGGACAGGAAACGCTGCTGCATCCCACAGGCCTGAGCCCCCGCTGGCCCCCACTCAGGACACGGTGTCCGCTCCTACACCAGCTCACGCCACACATTAACATCTTCTCTGTAGCTCAGTTGGTAGAGCACACCAGCTCACTGGGGCCATATATACTGAAAATGTATACATTCACATTAACATGCTGCTGGTATATTATTATCTTCCATCCAGGAGAATTTAGGACATTATTCGCGACAAAATCAATGGGTCTTACAATTGGATTTGTTTGCTAAACTATTATTAATGTTGAATTGAAATCGTTTTTTAAATTGTAATTGTATTTGAAATTGAAACTGTAATGCACATATTCAAGTTTGAACTGCGTGTGTCTGTTAGCCGATATAAAGCCGGTCGTTTTAGGTGTCCCTCCACGTATTTTGGGATGATGATGATGTCTGATCGTTCCAGAAACTCAGTGCACCCAGAATAGAAAACACGAAACCGAACACGATGCTTTGACATAAAATTTGATCCGCACGCAGCCAGGCTGGAGAACACAAGATCACACTATTAAATGAACGAAACAAAGGCAGCGGAGGGCTGGATGTGTCTCAACCTAGTCTGGCTGCACCGTTTCCCGTGGGAAAGTAGTCACAGCGTTTCAACCGGGCTCTTGCCTCGATCGCCTGTTTTTTTGTTTTTTTAGCACTCTCGTGAATGACCAAAAATCAACAACAACAAAAACTCACTTGGAAGTCAAGATCACTCTTGTACTGAAGCCAATGGCCCATTTCTCAGGCGGATTAGTGCGCAGGCCTCAGAGCTGTGACAGAGATAGCCTTGATCTGGCGGCAGGCAAGCCGGCGTCTCCCCTATTCATCTTGTCCTCCCGATGTCAAAGGAACTCATGATTACAGAAAGCGCAGACCAAACACGTGCCCCAGCCGCTCTTGCAAATGGCATCCCCAAAAAGCAGACCTTTAAATCGCTTCAAAGTCAGAGCGCATCACTGATGTCTCCTTTCCTTCGACTCTTATATTCTCCCACCTTAGGCCTAAAACCGTGTTCCTCTTTGGGGACACACTGTCAACCCAAATGTGGAAACGTGTGTGCCTCTGTGCCAGGCTATGTCATCTCTGAGCAGGGACAGGGGCGGGCATTGCAATTAATCTGATATTCAAATGTCCTACAGATTCCTCGATCAAATATGTGAACAGCGGACCCCTGCCTCCCCCAGCGCTGTATCAAACTCCAGTTCCGTCTGTGTCAATAACAGCAGCCCGCAAAAGAGACCTGAGTTTGGCAGGGAAATTAATATCAGCAGGTTTTCCAAGGCTGTCCTTCATTAATATTGATATTGATGAAAAGGGTTTTGGCTACAAACAGGCATTTGATCGCCGAGCTGAGAAATCATCGATCTCACGGCCGGGCGATCACACAATCTGCCGTTCAGGTAACCGGGCGTTCCGCTCCCCGCCCCTGAGCGGACGGCTTGCTCCTCTGCTCACGTTTGATTTGTTAACGAAAGATTTGCCATCTCTCTCGCGGGTCAGAGGAAATCGTGATCCATCATCACAGGCGAATGCCCCCAGGGCAGCATCTCATGCCCTACTTCCCCTCCTGCGAAATAAAGCCCCTCGTTGCGCTGGAGGGGTCTGCTCCCAGCGTCCCCGGCCTGCACACCACAGCATGGTGCGCTCTCATTAAAATTCCTCCCTCTCCCAGCAGCTTTGGTTCCACTTTAGGCACAGACGCTCTTATCCAGAGCGACTTGCACAGTTCACATTTCTTTACATACAATCCATTTATACAGCTGTATATTTTACTGAAGCAATTCAGGTTAAGTACCTTGCTCAAGGGTACAACAGCAGTGTCCCACCAGGGAATTGAACCTGCAACCTCTGAGTTACAAGCCCAGCTTCCTAACCATTACACTACGTAACACTGCCCTTCCCACGGCCACGCCCTGCTAAATGCCTAAAATGTAAATGTACCACTTGTGTAACACTGGGGCCAGATGCTGCCTACTCTAGCTTCACTGATCCATCTATAGAGATGCATTGCAGAGCATTTTGTGAAATGTAGCCTATAGATCAGGGGTCTTCAAGTAAAATTCAAAGAGGTCCAGTTAGATAAAATGGGGGGTGTAAAATATCCAGCTGTATAAAAAAAGCTGAACGGGGGGTGCGTCTGCTAAATGCCTAAAATGAACACTGGGGCCAGATGCGCCTCGAACCGGTCCGTGGTGCAAAAAGGTTGTTTCAATTTATCGGTTTTTGGACGCGGTCCGGATAGGACGGCTTCTGGGTCCGGACCCGGACCGCGGTCCGCCTGTTAGTGACCCCTGCTATAGATGGAAGCGAGTGGCCCTAGGGCGTGTAAAGCTTGTATGCTGCATGAGGTAATAATAGTGATAGGAGAGTGAGCCTTCATGTGGCCCATGATAGGTGGAGCTACCATCTGCAGCCAAACACCGACTTGAATTAACCAATCAGAAGACTTTTCTCTTCATAGCAAAACACTGTGATTGTCTAAAATCAGTGACACCTAGCCTCACAAACTCTCCCATCACTAGGTAGCACCTACAGTACACAGCTGCACAAGCAAACAAAACATCCTAACCAAACAACTCGCTCATGTTCAGTCAGCTCCAGGCAACACCTGGCAATAACCGATAACCCAAACACTGGAACCCTCTGCCACTGCAAGCTCCGGGAGGTCGCGCCTGCTGAGGTTCTGCCATTAACGAAAAAGACACACACCGAGACCTACGTCTGGGTTCACCGTTTAAAAGCTGGTCTGGTGTTGTGTTTCGCGATATTAGCAAACAAACAGTGTCAGGTTCCATCGTACATTTTCAGACACTGCCACAAGAAGATAACTAAAAATGTAATTATGACGATCAGAAGGAGAGAGGGGGTAATAAAAGGAAACACTCCCTGGGAGGATGTAAACTGCGGCCGGCGTGATTGTCTCATCCATCACTCTGACTGCACCGGCAGGGAGGGGAGCCCAGAGGTGAGGAGCTGAATGACAAATCCACTCTCCTCAGGCTTTGCATGCAAGGTCTACGAATTTACAAAGTGTTTACACAGACGGCCCTTCCTAAGACTGAGGTCAACGCTAGGTAGGGTTTGCATGCAAGGTCCATGACTATAGCGGGAGGTCCACTTTCTTTAGAGGTTACAGGCAAGGACCACGGCTATGCCAAGTGGCACCTACACTAAAGTATGGGCGCCTACACCAAAGTTAACGTTCACTGTGTTTAGGGTTCACATGCAAGGCCCTGGAATACAATGCATGTCCATCCCAAACCAAGGTCCATGATTTCACTGTGTCTACAGTCTGTGTAAGTTCCAGAACTACACACCTTTCCCAAATCTGAGCTCCACCCACTTCAGGGTTGACAGGTCTGTGACTACACAGACACATGCAGACGGAGACACCTGTCCAGAAAGTTAAATCCACTGTCTTTGCAGCGCCGTATCAGACACATAACTGGGTGTCTGTGGAGATGCCTGTGCTCAAAGTGAGAATTAGGATTGTGTCTCACAATCAGACGCCTGTAGCATCATAATCCCGGAAAGGACACTAAAACAAATACACATATAAAGACAGGTGGTGAGGAGAGGTGGGGGGTTGACGACAGAGGGGCCTTCCCGAAGTTCAGAGATGCGTAAGCTGGGGAATTATCACTCAGAAGATTAGAGGGATTTCCAGCACATGGCTCGGCCTGTGGCGAAAAGGCATGGACTTCTCTAGCACTGCCTCTACGCGTGAGCCCTAGTCCCAACTGTGACCCCATGAAAGGGGACTGGCTGCATGCTTTCTGGCACTGGGTGCTGGGTGCTGGGCAAACAGAGGCAACATTAGAGAGTGCATGGATCATTGGCAGACCGTGCTAAGCTATGACCCACACCTGTGGGACTTTGAACCAATCCGACGTTTTCAATCGGTGCATCTATGGTTTCGTTCCTCGCTCTCTTTCTCAATGCAGGGGCTAGGGAAGAACAGGTGACAGGACAGGTGTTCTGGCAAGTGGCGTGCACACCCCACAATGAAATAAAACACTTCCGCTAACCATGTGCGAGTTTGACCGAATGTGCGTTTTTAGCGCAGACACCCCCCCACCACCAAAAAAATGGCCTCCGTTACGCTAAACAAGTGTGTGAGACGAGAGGCTGAAAAAGCTGTGAAACATCCAAAACAGCAGCAGTTTCCTGCACTTGTGCTGCTGCGCTGACCCCATACAGACAGGCCTCCAGAGTGCCAGGCCACACTCTCAGTGATACTGGAAAAGGCTCTCCACACAGTGCACCTGAGACACAATGATTTGCCTGCAATTTGAGAAAAGGAGAGGCTGGAGAGTTCTGCCAGCTCCACACCCACTGCTCATCACAGTACAGATACAGGTAACTGCCAAGGTAAAGGAAACTTTACAACGCTCAGACGGCCCTGGTACTGCCGCAGCACTGCACCCATTTAAATGATCCCTCGCATACTCAAGCGCTGCCTTTACGTTAGCAGTTACCTGTATGTTTCAATCCTGAGAGAAAGGGAACCAAAGGTGTGTACCACAGCACCCGTCTGAGACCCTACAAAATCTAAAAAGAGCAAGGCACTGAAAATGTTGGGCATATTAAATTAATTTAGTAATGGGAGACAGATTACCCCCGCCCCCATCTTTGGCACTGCATATTCACTGCCTTTCAAGCACGGGACATCTGCATACTGAAATATTTGGAATGACTTCCGACGATCGAGTGAATTTGCTGCCGTGTCTGTCTGAGCTCAGCTTCCTTCCCCTCTTTGAGGCGACACTACGGCACCTCACTATGAGCCTAGCAGAGTTCAGGGAGACACATGGCCATGCGGTGTACAGTTACTTACAGCACAAGAGTGTGCCTGCGGGAGGGGTTACACAAGTACCACCGTTGGGAAAAAACATTTTCGGCAGATTGCGTTAACCACGGGAGGGAGTGGGGGGGGGGGAATTCATCATCAAAGGGAAAACAACATCATATTTTTATACATTCTTACCACTCGTCTTATTATCTGACAGTGATGAATGGCCGTGGCTTATGTAGGGCCACCACAGTACCGCAGTAATGGAACACCACACATTTATCAATGACCATATCGCCTTTTCCTCAGTGGGGGAACAGGGATTTAAACAGGAGACGCCTCTTTTGTAGGGGGTGCTCCCCGGAGGAGTGCACTGACCTGTGTGGATCACTCCATTTGCGTGAACCATTTTACACATTCCTGCCTCAAAGTGCCAAGGGGGACACAGCATCCTCAAATAAAGTTGTTTTATTTGACAGCCGGAGTGCCACCGGGGGCAGCGATTGGCTGTCCGCCCCAGGGAGGGAGGAGGGAAGCCGACAGGATGTTCGCTGCGCACAGGAGTGGCTCTGGAGTACCGGGTTATGGTCGATGGCCTGGCAAGTGCCGTCTCGGAGGAGACAATACTGCGCCTTCGTCACTACCGGTCACAGGGCTACGGCAGCGAACTCACATTACAAGGGGGGGATTGACGTGAAAATAGCAGGTGTAATTGGCTACCAAATTGGGAGAAAATGGGAGAAAAATCTGAAACAAATTCTTAAAAAAAAAAAAAAATAACATTTTTTATTATATTATTATTATTATTATTATCCTTATCACCATGCTGCTCACAGTGTTTTGAGACACAGCCTGAGCTGACACAGCAGTGCCTCATCATGAAACCTAAAAATAAAATAAAATAAAAAACTGCCTCAAATACCAGACATCGGGGATAAAAACACACACCTGGCAGCAGAGTGAAGAAGAGGCCGCACTGTGGGACTCTGGTACGGATTCATTGAGAGAAACAAATGGCTGGGGTGACACTGAGGGGGGGAAAAAACGCCTTTCATAGCAGGCACAATGGCAGCCTTGAGGCAGGAGCGGGAGAACGGCTCTGTCTCTCCGCTTCTGAACGCAGACATACCGACACTGACACTGCGCCGCAGTTACCATGGAGCTTCCTCTGATAAATACTCCGCTCTTCAGGGCTGCGATTCATTTCCAAATGAAGCCCCCGCACGAGAGCCGGGCGGACGCACGCACCGCAGACCGAGAGAGTGATGAATTATTAAAGGGGCAAAGAAACCATTTCTGCTGATGGGGAAAAAAAAGATACAACTGAGGCTTTAAGATACATTCCGATGACGAAAACAAAGTATCATGGTGTCATAATCGGTTGTGAAATACCATTCAGCATGTGGTGTTGTTGTCAAAACCACTGAAATGACCTACTGGGTTTCTAAACTGAACCTGTGGGCCAAATAGTCACATCCACGAGGAAGCTTGCATGAAGCTTGCATGATCTAACTCTTGCATCACCCCAGAGCCCCGGAGAGGCGCTGTGCCCGAAAGGGCCGACCAATCCCGCGGCCATCTGGATGGCATTACCAGGGCTGGGCACCAGTCACGGTGCGGGAGGAAAAAGTGAGGAGGCTCTCCAAGACTTTTCCTTCTGGAGGCTCCAGCGTTTATTCGCAGACAGTGAGTCACCGCGGTGAAAGGCGAATGCCTCGCGGATGAGACTCTCCCCACCGACAAACCGCACATCCTCTTCCCTGACTCACTGTGTGCCCTAGGGCCGAGGTTAAGGACAGCCAGTGCGCTCGTGTTCCTGTGGGGGAAACATCCCCGTAGGTCAGAGCTGGAGGCCACGTTACAGGGCCGCGAGTTACAGAGCGTACACACGAGTTCACACGAGTTCACACACAAACAAGAAGGCCTGGAGTTCTATGAGGAATTACTAGCTTTAGAACCACTAACGTTTATAATACTGCAGCCATTCACATTCAGTTTACAGAAGAGAATGAATGATTCACGGTGACTATTTCAAGACAAACTGTGACTGGATAGCATTCATTGTTCAGTGGTTCCCTGCTATTGCCAGACATGCATCCAGTGCCTGCACAGCTGTATTCATCACATTGCAATATACTGCTTTAGCCAATATAATGACGGGATTCTAATAACCTTAAAATGCTTTACAGACCATTGACTCAGCTGAACTCCCAGATAGACAGCCAAACTGGGAACTCCGCCAAGACAGGAAGGTGAGCAGCCCTCCTCTTTGAGCCAATATTATTTTGCCTTAATCATGTTATGATATTATAAAATTAGAACACTACTATTCTTATCCCCTAACATATAGGCCTATGTATAAGTGTAGGCAGGGGTTGTCATACCAAATGAGAAGTAGTTACCCATTCAAAGCACAGAAACAAACTATTCCTAATATGGATTACCGATATATGTTCTGACTAAAGACTGAATCACATGTCAACCCATTTTTAGTCAACCTGTTCGTGCAAATTTTGAGAGCTAATAACAAGATAAAATGTGGTTACAACAGCGAGAAGCAACTTGCCATGCAGCTACGACGAAAATCACTAGCGAATACAATGTCTTATAACGCTGGGAAAATGTAAAATACAATTGAATGGCACCAACGTTAGGTGTATATTGTTGTGTTGTGTATTAACGAACTTTTAATTGATTTAGCTAGCTAATGCAACATTAACGTCTGCCAATGAGCTGTGCTCGGCAAGTGGAGTTAGCATGAAACAGTCTTTATTATACTGTATTTAACGAGTAACGTTTTATAACGATAGTCGAAACAAGTAGTAAAGGACAGACTAAGACAACAGTTTGCCAATTGTCGAAATTAGCAATTAGCTAATTTAGTATTTTCCAGCAGGTCGCTCTGAATTTGGAGTTGGACTAGCTAGGTATCGTTTTATGGATTCGAAAGCTAGAACCCACCAATATGTTTTAACATTAGGCATGGCAACGTTAAGACTGGCAACATGTATTACTAGTCAACGTTACATCGGACGGATCTGGATTCAAAATGACAAGAAGCCAGCTACAACTGCTGCCAACGGTATTAGCTAGCTAGATGCCTGGATACCATTTACCCACATACTACCTAGCGAGTTATTTATCTCGCGATTTGCTCGACACCAGTGACCGTACACAAGCAGCCATACTGAACGACAGATCGCTAACGGTAGTAGCAGTATCTTGCTAACGAGCTAATTTGGGCACCAGACTCTCTGCTCGCAACACCATCGTTAGCTAATCCCACAGATCAGGCTAACTGGCGCTCGGTAGCAAATTCTCAAACAGCAAAATGACCATATTCGATTAATGTTGACAGTGAGTCTCAAAAGATGACAAGATAAATGTTTACATCGCCAACAGAAATAAAAACACGGTTTAGTTATCCGGCTAGCGGATCGGGTAGTGGATGTAAAACCACGGAGCATGACACGTCAAACTGAACCAAGTCAGCTGTCAACAGCCAACAGCGGCGTCGTGTGCTCTTTCAAGCTTGGCAGCCGAAACAAATTAGACCAGCGACATAATTTACTGTGTTTGTGATCATTAAATCAAGCAACGTAAGTACGTATATATTTTATATACATACCTTGTCATTTCCATCCAGTGTCTCTGCGTATACCGGTCTTAATACATTCCCGTCCTCTCCTAGTGTTCACTGGAAAACGGTAGCCCGAATCCGAAGTCACAAGCATAGCTTCCGGTACGCACGAGATCACGCAATGACATCACTCATGCATGTCATCGAAACACCCATGATGACGCCATCACGTACTGTTCCCGAAAACCCCATTCGAAGTAGCTGAAATACATGACATTACATTACAGGCATTTAGCAGACGCTCTTATCCAGAGCGACTTACAGTTTACATTTCTTTACAATCCATTTATACAGCTGGATATTAACTGAAGCAATTCAAGTACCTTGCCAAGGGTACAACGGCAGTGTCCCACCTGGGGATAGAACCTGCAACCTTAACGTTACAAGCCCAGTTCCCTAACCATTATACCACACTGCCTGCCTAATTACGCAGTTTGAAGATGATACAGCCTTAATTAATAGAGACACATTTTCAGTAATTGGTGGCTATATTATTCAAATTAACATGACCAATTATACAATTAAGTGCCAATATGAGTGTTGGTGCAAGGGCGCAAGTCTACAAATTGGCATTGTTTCAGAGAGGGGAGTTTCCTCTTATGGACAAGTTTTTACAACTTCTCTGAGTCAAGTTATGAAAGAGGAAACAACAAATGATCTGACAATGATTAAATTCAACAGCAAAATATAAAATATTGTCCTCCCTTAACTGAATTTTAGAATTTTTATAAAAATCAAGGCATCCTATCAATAACAACTTTGTTATTTTTATTTTTATTTTGCCTTTAGGCTGTCAAAAAACATTTTCCTTTTGCTTTCAATTGTTTTTATAAGTTTGCGCGGTTTAAAAATATCCACCCGCATATTTCAACATATCAGTTTCTTTGTTCCAGGACTGGCATGATGTGTCCTACAGAATTGTCAACAGACATATTTTCACAATTGAAAGTAGTAGCGTACTGCTATGTACATCAGTATGATTACATATGGGTGTGTGCAATGTGTGTGGCAATTGAATGATTACTTGAGATCATAATGCGTTGATTGATTAACAAATAATTTCAGAAAGTCCTCCATCGACCTCTTGGTGTTGGAGGATGGAACTGCAGGTTCCTGATAGAGGCGGTGAAAAACGCATGCACTTCGGCATGAGGATGTAGTTTGTGGCTGGGCATAATTCAGCAAGATGATGCTATCAAATAATGAAGATACTTAGAATTACAGAGCAAACTGTGACACAAATAATTGTATAATTCTGTAGGCAACAGATTTTTCACCAGAAGACCTTCTTGGAATTCAATGCACTTAAAGAACTGATTACTGTACCCATACAGCTGAGACCAGGAAGCTATACTAACTGCGGTAATGAAGATAGCAAAAAATCCTGCACTGCCACAATATAAAATTATACCAGGATTTAAGGAGGAATGGACCATGTCATAGGTCAGGGATCAGCAACCCTGGCTGAAAACCATGGTTTTCACCTTAAAACCAGCAATACATTTAGACCCAAGAAACCAGGGGAGGTGATGTAACTGTGTAATCAACTGCTCTAATTGATTCATTAAATGCTGAGTAACAGTAGAGCCAAAAGCCTGCATACACTCGGCCCTCGATGGAATGAGCTTGACACCTCTGCTTTAACATGACATAAAATAATGCTTATGGTCTGTTTTTGGCAGTAAAGCACATTTTGGGGGAATACTATATAGAGATCATAGACAAAATTAAAGCAGAAAAAAATTAATGGAGAATTATGCCTTTTTAGTATAATGCCATATATATATATTTTATTTTTATTCAGTCATCTGTGCAGATCTGACTACTGTTCTTCCAGTGACCACCAGGGTGTAGCAGTAGTACATAGCACAGTGCAGCAAGCACCCAGAAGACACATTTGAAAAGCACCCTTAGAAAGTGTGATTATTTTTAACATGAGTGTTGATTAAAGGTTTCAGTTGTGAACATGTGAAGTAGCTCTCACATTTCTTCTACAGTACAGTGTGGCCACTGTAGCTGCAGTGCTCCTTGCGCTAGAGTGTGGGCAGCACAGAGGTGACTCAAGAGGCACAATTGATGATCTTTTCTGAACCTGCTCCAAATAGCATAGGTTTGTCAGGTTTGGTTTCCGGAGGGCTGTTCATTGCAGGTTTTTGTTCTAGCACATTTCCCAGATGTTATTGGTACAATCAGTCCATTAACCCCTATACTTTATACCTATATATTTACACCTTCACAGAATATCTTAAAGTAAAACATTTATTTAGCATGAGGCACAGTACCAAGAAATGTTTGAAAACAGGAGTAATGACTTGACGAATACATTTATGAAGAACAGATATTGAAGCAAACTGTGTTTGAGGGCACTGGAGTACGCCTACTTCTGCCATAGTCAGATTATGAAGAGGAAATTGAGCTACCTCTGTGGTGCTCATTGATGAATCTGTCGTGCAAGGAAGAGACTGAGGGGTTTAGCAACAAGGCAGGAGTTTGAGGAAGCAGACAAATATGTGCCATTTCTACTCAAATCACCTCCTTTGCTAAGCTGAGCTGAGCTGCTGACAAAAAAACCCCATTATTACTTTATTAATTTCAGAAAGTTGGGGTTGTCGGGTGCTTTGTCCTGCTAAAACACTAGTTCTCAGTACAGGAACACACCCCATTGTCTGGCATTGAATCCTGTCTGCACCAGTGCCAGCAGCCTAACCGGGCGGCACAGGAAGGAAGGGAGTCAGTTGGCAGGTTGTCCGTGTCTCATCGCACGCCAGCGGCCTCCTCGTCAATGCATGAAGTTTCTTCTTCCCTCCGATGTCTTTGCAAGCTTAACTTGTAGTTTGGGAGAGAAAGGGGAAAAAGCACACAAAAAAAATAAAAATAAAAATAAAACATGACAGCGCTGGCGCATACAGATACACCATAGAAGTTGTGGCATTTGACTTACAGCGACATGTATGCATTTATGTAAAAAAAATATACAAATATGTGATATATACAAATGCTTTTTCTGGAAATAGAAAGTAGTGAAGTGAAGTTATAACTGCAAGGTTACAAATGGAAACCTTGTGAACACTGCTGTTACGCCCTTGAGCAAGGTACTTAATCTCAATGGCTTAAACCCCATAGCTGTATAAGAGGTCGCTATGTGGAAAAATGTCGACTATGCAGCCTCTCAGCATGCAGTTTAACGACTCTGCTGTTTTGGATAATGGAAGATTGTTGCCCAGGCAGGTGTGAGTGCAAACAATGGGACAATGAGAAGCAAGGGCTAAGCACCTTCCACAGACATGCTATATCCTCCAGCCCATAAAGACAGCCCCTCCCATATCCCGCCATTGCTTAGCAACAAGTCCAAACAAGCATGCCAATCATGGCGTCCAGATCAAAGAAGACCCGTGCTGCTCCCTTCGGTGTGGGATTCTTTGCCTTTGGCGAGAGAGCGTCGCTGTTCACCAAGCTGGAGGAGTCGCGCAGAGCAGTTAGAAAGGTTTGTTGCCTCTGGGGGCTGTGACAGCTTTGTAAACACAGACGCTCGCTCGGACACACACACACACACACAGACACACACAGAGACAGAGTGCTGGCTACTGACTTCTGCTGCTGTAACTCACTGGCTCTGCTGAAGGGGGATCCTACTGTGGCCGTTTCCCTGAGCGGGAGGTCTGAAATGCTCACAAAGGGCTTCACCGAGAGAGCAGTAAAGCACGATGTCTCCCACAGATACGACAAGCACCTAACTTGTGAGAAAGTCCCACTGGGGCCACATACCATATTGAATGCTTTGGATAAAAGCATCTGCTAAATGGCGTATATTATTATTTGTTAGAAAAGCACCATTTTAATTTAGCGCTGACAACACATCTACCAGGTATTTAGCACAGCACAGGTGTGGAGAAACACAGTGGTTTGTCTGTAATTATTCCTTCCAAACCTCAGGAAAAGGACAGAAACCCCACAGTTGCCATAATTAAACATAGTATAGACAGGAGAGGGGACCATTTTACATTTTTACATTTGAGCCATTTAGCAGATGCTCTTATCCAGAGCGACTTACAAAAAGTGCATTAATACATGGTAAGATTAATCATAGACAGTGCCAGAGATCAGTGTCATGATACTGGACCGAATGCTAAAGTGATCAGTCTGGTCAGGCTGACCGTGCAAGCTCTTGCCCAGCCCTGCGGTCAGGACCGACCCAGGCCTGCTTTCAGATTCAAATGAGACATTCAAGCCTCTCTCTCTCTGCGAAAGGGAATGCGATCTGTTGTCATAGCGACTCAGCCTCCCCAACTGACAATCTACAGAACAAACAAGATGCCAGTGGAGGGAAGGTGGTGTGGGATGTGTGTGTGGCAGGGAGTGTGTGTAAATTCACCAAGCTGTCCCAAGTGCTCCAGCCCAGACACACCAACCCCCCCTACCACCGCCATCGCCCCACTCCACATAGCCAAAAGGACCGAGGGACCTAGAGTCCCTACATCCCCAGGTGGTGTTGGGGGGGATTTTATTCTCCTTGGCTGTGGGGAGCGTAAGCCATCGCGCTGCTGCTGACAAGGAGAAGACCGTCTTTAATGCGCCCGGGGGATCAGCAGGTCTCCAGGATATGCCACGAGTGAGGTAAACAAGGCATGTGAGAAGGCTGGCCCCAGCCAGTTGCCAGTCCCCACTGGCCTGATCACAACGGAAGGACATGGAGGCTGCAAACAGGGACAAGAAGCAGAAGGGCTCAGAGGAAAACGTTGGGACAAGCCTGTTTCACCGCCGCTTGGCCCAGAGGATGCTTCCAGATCCCCAGGAAGAGATGGTCAGTGCGACTGTGTGCCTGAGTCAGCGGCTGCCAATGGATTCTCTATACAAACATTGATATTTCTGCAAACCAATTTATAAAGATAATACACTTCTACCAGATCAGGGTGCATATATATATATATATATATACAACAAAATGACAAGCTTAATTTAACAAAAGGCAAGTTCTGTTTGGTTTGTGCTTGTACTGTGCTGAAAGGTAAGTAAAGATGATTCGGAAAGCCCTGAATTATAACGCTTGATCTTCAAAGACTGCTTTGAGGATGGCACTGTATGAAATAATCATTCCTTGAGCCGAAGTGGCTGTGTGTCTGCCTTACTAGTTATAATCTGAATTATATTTCAGCATGACGTGATCCGTTTGTATTACAGACAACTTCATTCAGAAAAACGAACTGGTATAAACAAGGGGAAAATGCATCGGAGCGCTTAGTGGGTATAATAAATATTCATTTATTCTCTGCTGGTGCTCTTTGTAAACAGGAAAGCCAACATGCAGATAGGAAAGAGAAGCAAGACACTTTCTCAGCTCAACCCCACTCATGAATGTCTGGATTCTCTTTTCCAGCTAACTGGTCCATTGTATATATTTTGCTTGTTGTATTATTGGGTGGCTGTAGTATTATGATTTGAATGATCAAGTATTATTATGCAGTATTATTGGTGTATTATTACAGGGCTGGCTATTTTATGTTTCACTCAAGTTTATTGAGAGAAATTGAGCAAGAGGGTGTGTGGTGTGTATGTGTGGAGGTGTGTGTCCAGACTGTGTGTATATTTTATATGCCATTTAGCAGAGGCTTTTATCCAAAGCAACTTACAGTAGTGAATGTACACAATTTTCAGTATATGTGGTCCCAGTGAGAATTGACCCCACAACCTAAGCGTTGTCAGCACCACGCTCTACCTACTGAGCCACACTGAACCACCTGCCAGTGTATATGGCAGGTGTAAATGAATGTGCGTGTGTGTGTGTGTGTGTGTGTGTGTGTATGTGGACATGTGATGTAGATTGTGTGCTTATGGATGTTTACATGTCCATGTATGTGTGTGTGTGCTAGAGAGTGTGTGTATGGCAGTCGTCATATGCAGTGCATATGTGTGTGTATATGTGAGTGAATTTGAGTGTGTGTACAGTGTGTTTGTGTATGTGTGTGTGTGTGTGGGGGGGAGTTGTTTCTCTCTATCATGTTGCTATTTCTATCCATAACACCTGTGAGCTCACTGATCGAGCCCCTCCCATGGTTCCTTGCTCCTGCAGAAGTTCCTGTTGCACCGGATGGTGGTCATCGGCAGAATCTCCCCTGAGCTCGCGGACAAGAGGGACCTGGGAGGTGGGCCAGCCATTACGGCCAAACGGCATGAACGCCATCAGGAGAGAGGGCTTTGAGCCATTAGGAGAGAGAGCGAGAGAGAGAACATAAGAACATAAGAATACATAATGACAAGAATGGGCCATTCAGCCCATCTAGGCTCATCATGTCCTAATCTAAAGAATATCTAGTATTGCATCTAGCCTAGACTTGAATAGCCCAAGTGTTTCTGCCTCTACTACCTGAACTAGCAAGCTGTCCCAGGCATTGACAACTCTCTGTGTAAAGAAAAACTTCCTAATATCCGTGTGGAATTTGTCTTGAACTAATTTCCACCTGTGGCCTTTTGTTCTGCTGACCCAATTTATCTTTAAAAATCTTTGATAGTTCACTTTGTTAATCCCTTTTAGGAATTTAAAAACCTCAATCAAATCCCCCCAAAGTCTCCGTTTGCTAAGCTTAAATCGATTGGGTGCCTTAAGTCTATCCTCATAACCTTTTCCCTTTCATACCAGGAACCAATTTAGTTGCCCTTCTTTGAACTTTTTCAAGTACTCACTTTCAAGTGCAGAACTCTGAGTGAGGTGAGTGAGTGAGAGACAGAGAAAGAGAGAGGGGGCTCTGAGCCATCAGGAGAGAGGGCTTTGAGCCACCAGGAGAAAGAGAGAGAGAAGGGGGGACTCTGAGCCATTAGGAGAGAGAAAGAAATAGAGAGGGCTTTGAGCCATTAGGAGAGAGAGAGAGAGAGAGAGAGAGAGAGAGAGAAGAGAGAGAGAAAGGAGCTCTCATGTATGCGTTTCAGTGCGGATTACAAGGCACTGCTTCCACGCTGACAGCACCCCTCCGCTCACTTCATTCATTCTGCTGCCACTTTTGATGTGAATGAAGACCGATTGCGCTGATTTGCGGACCATTACTTAAAATAAAATAAAAAAAATAATTAATTAAAAATGGTTAATTTTAGTATGTGTGTTTTTCTCAAACAACATATGTATTAGATGTTGTTTAACAATGAATATTCCTTAAGCAATGCTATGTGGATGGCCAATGACATTGTGAATTGTTTCAAATAACCCCAACACCCCAAAAATAAAAAAACAACAAAACAACTCTTGCTGCAATTAGTTAATTGGTGGAAGTTTAGGGTCGTAACGTATTGCTGTTAGATTAACTGCTAGTCTACAGCATGCTTCTGTTGATCCACCTTAGCAAACAGGTTATATAACGCAAGTCGTAGGTGTTTCCACAGCAGCTGACCCTTGTTGACAGTGCTGTACGCTCGCCAACTGCCCAGATAAGATAGTTGGCTAGCCGAGAGCCCAATAACAGAAGCTGAAGCAACAGGATTGCTTCCAAATGCGTACGTCGATTGGGCAGCGACTACGCTCATTTACTTACTGAACGAGGTGGGCGGGCGTTACCAGAAAAGTTAAAATACTAATGATATTCTAGGGTCAGCAGTGCTGGAACAGGTGATGAGACTCGAGGGCAAACTGCTGCCATTTTGGCTCAAGTTAGAATGGAAAAGCCGTAAATACTCACACTCCAAAAATAGAAGAATTAAGATTCAAGATTCAAGATTTTTATTTGTCACATACACACACGGGGTGTGCAGTGAAATGGAAAGTGACAATGCTCAACGAAAAAAGTGCAAAAGTACACAGTATTTACAGTAAAAAGACAATAGAATTATTACAAAAATTAAAGCAATACAATATATATAATTATTACAATAAGTACAGCAAGAGCTCTTATATAAAAAAACAACAACACAATATATACATTAAGAGCACTTGGAAATGGAGGAAATTATGTGTGGTCATTACGTGTGTGTGTGTGTGTGGGTGTGCATAAGAGGGCAGTGTGTGTGTCTTGGTGGGGGCCCTGGTGAGGTCAGAGTTCACAGTCCTGATGGCCTGAGGAAAGAAACTCCGTCTCAGTCTCTCTGTTTTGGCAGCGTGACTACGGAGGCGCTTGCCTGACCGCAGCAGCTGAAACAGTCCGTTGTTGGGGTGGTGAGGATCCTTCATGATCCTGCGGACTCTGGTTCTGCACCTCCTGGTGTATAAGTCCTGCAGGGTGGGGAGTGTAGTTCCAGTAGTGCGTTCAGCCGAACGCACTACTCTCTGCAGAGCCTTCCTGTCCTGAGCAGAGCTGTTGCCAAACCAGGCGGTGATGCTTCCGGTCAGGATGCTCTCTACAGCTCCAGAGTAGAAGGACTGAAGGATCCTCCGGGAGACTTTAAATTTCCTCAGCTGCCTGAGGTGGTAAAGGCGCTGCCTCGCCTTCCTCACCAGAGTGTCAGTGTGTGCTGTCCATGTGAGGTCTTCGGTGATGTGGACCCCCAGGTATTTATACCTGCTCACCCTCTCCACAGTGGTCCCATTAATCCCCAATGGTGAGTACGTCCTCTGTTGTTGTGTCCTCCTAAAGTCCACAATCAGCTCCTTAGTTTTGGTGACATTCAGGAGGAGGCTGTTGTCTTGGCACCAGAGTGACAGATCAGCAACTTCCTTCAAGCAGCTGAGTTGGAAATGCTATATTTAATCAGACAAAAATAAAAGCGCAAGCCGTGCAAGGTGTGAAATGGGGCGGTAGTAGTGTAATGGTTAGGGAACTGGGCTTGTAACGTTAAGGTTGCTGGTTCAATCCCCAGTTGGGACACTGCCGTTGTACCCTTGAGCAAGGTACTTAACCTGAATTGCTTCAGTAAAAATATCCAGCTGTATAAATGGATTGTAAAGAAATGTAAAACTGTACGTCGCTCTGGATAAGAGCGTCTGCTAAATGCCTGTAATGTAATGTAATGCCACTATCAGGACACAAGACGCACACTAAAGAGCTCTTGTGACCTGTAAATTAACACTGATGATAGTCTGGGAGGACTGAAACGTTTGTTCACTTCACACCTTGCACCTTGCACCCATCCAGCTAGTCTTACTAAGGAGCAGACTACTACCCTGCCAGCTCTGTTCACGTTGGAATGGCGCACATACCGTACAGACAGGGCAGGCGAGTGAAACCTGGCATATGTGTCTCTCATATGGATAAGGTGCACTCAGTGACAGAGCTGCGTTAGGGAATGAAGGGACCTGGCCTCAAAGAACAACAAGCCATCCTGCATTAACCCCAAGAAAATGCATTAGTATTTTACCCCCTGATTGACTGTCCACAATGTGCTTTTAGGATAGCTAGCTCCAAAACAAAGTGACATTTAGGTCACTTTTTACAAATCAGTGAGCTTTTTTTAACATTCAGCAACCGACTATTTATAAGACAGTTGGTCATTCAGTGAGGTTGGTGAGTTAGGTTCTAAACATTTTGGTTATGGGTGAGCTCTATTCAGAGCTCTTAATTATGGGTTATAAATTACCATTCATTTAACCTAAACCTGAAATCTCAGCCCTGTTTTGTTTGCTCTTGCCTCTGTGAATGCAGGCCATTACGAGAAATTGTCCCAGCACCTGCAACGGCGCTATCAAGCAGACGCTTTCACCGGACTTCTCCTCCTGTACCCGTCCCACGTGATGCACATTGTGGAGGTAGGAGAGGCCCATCATTGAACCCAAACTCCGTAAATCGCTAGCATCTGCTAACTGAATGTAATGTAATATAACGCATGTAATGACACCGTTTGACTGTTCTCACACGGCGACCCCCAGTGCCCTTAGCACAACCGAGCAGGCTGTTTGCAGAGGTAATTGCTATGCCAGGGCTCGCCAACTCTCGCACACGTGAATCATTCATGTGGAGGCTGACTCTATGCGTGGGTCTAAGCACCTCCTGTGACCTTGACCTGAATAGGTGGATTCTATCATTAAAAATAGACAAACACAGGGAATGCACATTTTACATTTACATTGTAAACATTTGGCAGATGCTCTTATCCAAAGCGACTTACAATAAGTGCGTTTAAAATGACAAGAATAATCACAGCTGGAGCAAGAGATCAGCACAGCAACAATAAAATAGACACCATCGCACACCACACCTACAAAACATGGAGAGAAAAGTTAGTATGTTTTTTAATTATTATATTGATTGGAAGTGTAGTCTGAGGAGATGGGCTTTCAGTCTCTCGTGGAAGACGGTCTGTGATTGTCTCGGTCTTGACCAAGTGTGGAAGGTCATTAAAACCACCCTTCAAATATAAGAGAACTGGAGCAGTTTGCAAAAGAAGATTGGGGCAAACTGCCAGTAGAGAGGTGTAGGAATCTCATTAATGGCTATAGGAAGCGCTTGATTGCAGTTATGTTCTACAGCAGTGCTACCAAATATTAAATCTAGGGTGCCAATAATTTTGTCAATGCCATTTCTGTTTATTTTATGATTTAAAAGACATGTTAAGTTCTGAATAAAAAACAAAGTTTCTGTACTATTAACAATGAAATAAAAAATTGTGGAGACTAAATACTTATGTCAATTTCAACTTATTTTACAGGAAAGGTGAGAGGTTTTTAAAAAAACATGCAAGGGTGACAATATTTTTACCAACAACTGTATACTTATAGCAGAAGCCCCCTCCTGTTTTTGATAATACATTTCTGTTCAGATCCCTGTATCAGCCCTAAGCCTTGCAGGCTGCTGTGGTCTCATTTTATATTTGACATTTTTAGGCATTTAGCAGACGCTCTTATCCAGAGTGACTTACACAGTTTACATTTCTTAACATACAATCCATTTATACAGCTGGATATTTTACTGAAGCAATTCAGGTTAAGTACCTTGCTCAAGGGTACAGCAGCAGATGTGTCCCACCTGGGGATTGAACCTGCAACCTCTGAGTTACAAGTCCAGTTCCCTAGCCATTACACTACATGCCGCCCCTCTCAGTCCTCCGCTCTCCTCCCCTGCAGTCGTCCAGTGACGTTCTCGTTTCGGTGCTCCGGGACCTGAAGGACATGCAGACGTGCCCACACAGGTGAGCTGCGTTACACTTGAACCCACCGCCAAGGAGCCGTGAGCCCACCTGGAGCCTCCAACACCGCTCACCTAACTCACAGTGTCTTTTGGCTATGGCTGCTGCCCATTTAACTCTAACACAGCTTAAGGTTAATTAGTTAATATTCATAGCCCCGCCCATGCTAACAAACTGTACATTTATATATTTGTTTTGATTGCTGGTTTCCTTGACAGGAATATTCCAATAATTAGACTTGTCATTTGAGAGTGATAGGTGCCTCAAACTACTTTGCACAGAAGCCTATCTCTCCCCCATTGTTCTGACTCTTTCCATTGTTTCCATCACCATGGTAACCAGTGCCCTGATTGTGGAGCCCAGAGTTCTGGTGGTGTCACATGACCTCCGCAGCAGGCTCTTCCAGGAGTGGAGCTACAAGGTTCTGGACCTGCCCGCGACAACACTGAGCGACAGAAACAGAAACCGCGAGCCGACCGAGAAGATGGTCACCGGCGCGTTGAAGCAGATCCTCAAGCTGGGGAGTCACCTGCTCAATGGGAGAAAGGTGGGTCATTCGGAGTGGGTCAGAAACAGAACCTAGAACCTAGAACCCAGAACATGGATGGAGCCTGGTTGGAAAAAAAAATTCATGAACTTTGCACAACATAAATATTCCACAACTTTTCCTGTAAACTGTCACGGAGTTCAGTAAAATAGCCCCATGATGTATATAATGTATCTGTATGATGTATGGGATTCCTATACTGATGTTACAGAGTAAGATGGTTATGTCACTCTTAAAAAACAGCGATGCACCCCCACAGTTCAGATCGAACCCTGATAGTTCCAGCACTGACTGTGGCCTACAGTTATGACTGGGCATCACATATTAGGGATAAGAAAAGAAAAAAAGGGAATAACATGTATTTATTTATTAAATGAAAGGGTGAAACACTCCTTCTGGATCTTGTGAAGCACTGACATTTAAATAAGAGTCCCCATCCCCCCCCCTCCATCCTCTCCATGGGACAGGACTCGAGCGTCTCCCCAGAGTCCCTCCTGGACCAGGTGCCGGAGCTGATTGTGCCCCAGGATGTGCTGGCCCAGCTCCTGGAGAGAGAGGAGCTGCTCACCCCACAGCAGTACCTGCAGACGTACCACTCTCCATTCAACAAGCGCATCACCTCAGGTAGGGTCTATACCCCTCTCCCCTCTCAACAAGCGCATCACCTCAGGTAGGGTCTATACCCCTCTCCCCTCTCAACAAGCGCATCACCTCAGGTAGGGTCTATCCCACTCTCCATTCAACAACCACATAACCTCAGGTAGGGTCTATACCACTCTCCCCTCTCAACAAGCACATAAACTCAGGTAGGGTCTATACCACTCTCCCCTCTCAACAAGCACATAACCTCAGGTAGGGTCTATACCACTCTACTCTCAACAAGCACATAACCTCAGGTAGGGTCTATACCACTCTACTCTCAACAGGCACATAACCTGGCCTCCCGCGTGGCCCAGTGGTTACAATGTCCAATGCTGGCCAATTCCCCGTCTCGCCTGAGTCGGCTCTGGCCGGGAGCGCCACCGTGGGGCAGCGATTGGCTGTCCGTCCGAGGGAGGGGGGAGGAAAGCCGACATGAGATTCGCTGCGCGTAAGAGTGGCCCTGCAGTATACCGGGTTACGGTTGACACTTGGCGAGTGCCGTCTCGGAAGAGGCGTCAGGTCGCGTGTCGCTACTGGTTGCAGGACTACGGCAGCAAATTCACATTACTAGGGGGGGGATTGACTTAAATAGCGGGTCTAATTGGTTACCAAATTGGGATAAAAATCAGAAACAAAAATGATTAAAAAAACAAGCACATAAACTTAGATAGGGGCTATACCACTCTCCCCTCTCAACAAGCACATCAACTGAGGTAAGGGCTAATTTAGCTCCATAGCTTAGTTGGTAGAGCATGGCACTGGCAATGCCATGGTTGTGGGTTCGATCCCACAGGACTACATGCCCGTCGTTCGGACGGGCCGGTAAAAACCGAGGTCCTGACTCTCTGTGGTCATGTTAATTGTGGTCTGCAGAAGCATCTCTTTAGGCTATGGTGCTTAATATGTATGGAATGATAAATGTCTATGGTAGAGGGGTACAATCTAATCCAAGAAGGGCCAATTTGGGGCACTTTTATTCTAGTTCAGCGCTAAAACACCTGATTCAACTCATCAACTAATCATGGTCTTCACTCAGGACCCTTGAGTAGTGGAATCTGATGTTTTAGTTTTCAAATTTGATGTGCAGCAAAGAGCAGAATCAGCTTTAGAAAAGTGTGAGCAGCTGGCAGATGGCCCAGTGGTCTAGTGCACCGTGCTTTGGAGCGGTGTGCGCTGCCCGTCAGAGACGCGGATCGAAACCCGCGTTTCTACCAGACCGGCCCTGGTCGTCAGCCCGATCGGAGGTGGCATTTGGCTGTCCGCCTCCAGGGGAGGGGGGAGGGAGAGCCGGCACGAGTCCGCCGAGGAGAAGGTTAATGGAGTCCGTGGAAGATCTCCGTCTCGAAAGAAGGCGGGGAAATAGGTCCAGGAATACGAATCTCGTTCCCGGAGGACAGGCGGCGGACTCGTGAGGGTGGGGAATTGAAAATAAAATAGAGGGTATAATTGGCTACCAAAATTGGGAGAAAAACAGGGGAAAAATCTGAAATAAAAAAAAAAAAAAAAAAAAAGAAAGGTGTGAGCAGCACACCGCTTTGCACCTCCAGGGCAGTGAGGACAACAGGGGGAATGACATTATGCACAACGTGTTCTTTATGTTGGTTACAGGGCACATGTTTGGAAGCGGCTGTTCAAACACAGTCTAGACTTTGGTGAAAGGTCAAAGGTGCAGCGAGGAGCCTGTCGTCACGTCGAAGCACAAAGCAAACACTCTGCCCGAAGAACAGCACTGCATGCCTGACTACTCTACTGCGAAAGGAGTGGGTCTCACAGTGACTGAAACACCTTCAACACAGAGGTGACCTTCAAGAGCACAGATGCATTGTCACGGTTCTGCCATCATCTCATCATGACACTTTAAAAGAAAAGCCCTGACCTGAAAGAGTAAAGATCCCATGGCACGACAGTCTGATCTTCCCTCTGTTCAATTGGCTAAATTAATCTCTCCCTTCCCACCTGCAGTATGAGTGTTTTGGTTCAAGATTGCAGCTGCTACACATTGGTGATGGTTTTGGTGAGTCCCCCCCCCCCCTCCCCCCTACCTACAAGGTATTTAGACATCCATGAGAGGCAATGAAGGTGCTACATAAATTAAACTCCTTATTCTAATAACCTAACCCTTGTTTAATCTGATCTTTCACAAAGTTCCAATGGCTCACAAACTGAACCACTCCTAGAACAGGGGGACACACCTGACCTCTCGAGGCTCAGTCCAGTTCAAGCCCCTGAAGAGCAAGAGCCATAATGCACCTTCAGTGTCCGGTCATGAGTCCAATCATGTTATTACAATCTATCTACCAAATATCATTATGCTCTCCAATGGAGTGAAAATATTAAATATTTCATGTTGCTCGTGGACCGCAGCTGTGCATGTCTTCCCAGTAAGGGGGCACTGTAGTGATGGGACAAAGAGGTGTCATGAAACAAAAAAATGGATGGAGCAACAATTAACATGTCAATCACTTATTTGAACCAATTAAAATGGAGTTCGCTTCACAACAAAACACAATGATTGGTTCAAATCATTGAGTCACATGTAACCTATGGTAGCCCCACTTATTTTTTGTGTTATGATACCTCATTCACTCGTCACTAGGTTACTGTGCCTATAGATGTATGCTGACAGGTTCTGCGTTCTCTGTTCAGGACACTGAGCACAAATAACAATTTTGTTTCTAGAGAGTGTGTGGTCTCCATCAGAACAGCTTCAGTGAGAGACTTGGGACTCTTTGTGAAATTCTCTTTGGCTAATATGTGAGCTGGGAAGATGACACCTGCTTTGATAAATACATACTGCATTTACTCTGAACGATGTCGGTTGGTGTTTTCTTTTCGTCCTCTGTGGCTCAACAGTGACACACTCTGGGCTAAGAGGGGAATTACAGGCCAACGCCACCAAAGTAACTTTTGATGTTTAATTTGTTGGCTCTGTTTCTTCTTATTTCATAAACGTGAATAAAGTTAAGACAGTTATATTTTCAATACGAACTGAAAATGAAATACAAACGCACAAATATTCATGCTTTGCACTGTCCTGATTTAAAGGTCACCTATCTCACATCAGTCAGGTGGATCAATCACTTACCTTGGAAATAGAAAATAACTCCTGTCTCAATCACACACAAGCACAAGCACATGCACATATACACACACACACACACACACACACACACATACAAGCACACACACATGCACAAGCACACACACCCACAAGCACACATACATACACATACACACACAAATGCACATGCACACACAAACACACGCACACATGCATGTACCATGATCCCACATCCTCCCAGTGATTAGGCAGGATTACAAAAAAACAAGCAAAAAAAAACCCAGGCCAGACGAACTTGTTAAAAATTTAATTTTTAATTGTTTTGACATTCTGATAAGGACTGTTGCAGATCTTACAGTAAACACTGTGGTCCACTTGCTATGTTGAGGGGGGAGCAATGGAGGGGAGGGGAGGGGGAGCAGGGGGCACAATATTTCCAAGGGGAATGTCCACTCCTCATTCCATGCCCTCAGAACCCCCCCTCCACCCACCCCAGGGCCCTGACACACCTGACACTGTCCATGACGTGCATGGGGCAGGGCCTCAGTAAAAACACAGTTTATAACACTTCCTCCTTATCCTTTTTATTCGTTTTTTTGGCCCCCTTTTGTTTATTCATAATTCGAACACAAAAATTGTAAGAAGGAAATGAGAGGACGATGTCCTGGATTGTTAAACAACACGACTCCGAGCATGCACCACAATGTCACAGCTTTTTCGTTTTTTTAATTTTTTACTAAATACACATACAGGTAAACCACATGACCTGTGATTTATTTTTTATTTTATTTTTTTTTATTTTTGGGGGGCGCGCAAAAAGACTCGGGGAGAAAGACTGGCTGTTCTCACCAGAGGCCAGGGGGAGGGGCTTAGGTCATGTATCCACGCCCTCTGATTGGCAGATGGAATTCACTTTCCAATTAGCACCACTGGCGCAAAGTGACACTGCGGGTTGTTTCAAAAGTGTGCCATGTGCTCAAGGGAAAACCTGGCCCTAAGTACTGACACAGGACCAGTTACCTCTACCCAAACATTAGCCTTAACCATGAGGAAGAAAAACACAAAACTGGCCTCAGACCAGCACTCACGAGCAACTTCCACCTACACCGTGCTGTGCACTGTGGGCTATGTTGTGGGCTGGTCAAAGATTCACGTATCAGGGTCAACACTGACATGCTCTGTACTGCAGGCCCTAATACAGCGAGTCAGTCATTTCACCGAGCAGTAAAACATTACATTTCATTACAGGAATTTAGCAGATGCATTTATCCGGAACATACCAGTGTGCTGTAACAGGGTGCAACAGAGTTCTGGGACATAGCCATAGTCCAGTGACTGTGAGTCACCATGCCTCCCCTCAGATCAGCAAGAAAAGCTTGTTTTTTAAATTTCCCTCTGGTCTGACTTGACACAGGTTTGGAGGAAGTCCCAGACACTGGACTACAAGACGTTATTGTGGTACAACCTTGTCCAGAACTTTCATATTGTGCTGAGAAATTAGCTTGCGTGATTTATGTCATGCTGCCAGATAGACATCAGGGTTTTTATTCGATTTTTTGGGGGTTGTGGAAAGAAAATTCTGAACAAACGTGATGCGTTTCCACCTGAATTCACAATGTTGGTTTATGTGCAATATTACTTGACTTCACGGTTCATCACCGTTCGGATATATGAAATAAACATGTTACACTCAGATGACTAGGATTGAAGATATTAAAGGATTTTCGCAGGCATGACAAAACGCATGCTGCTGATGTCACGAGATGCAATGAATCTAGTCGTGACCGACTCCAAGTTTATTGGCATTTTTACTGCGTATTTGCTGCGTCAGTCTTCTCTCCTCCCTGTTTGAGCATATCAACAAAACTCATATCTCCATGTTCATAATTCATAACCGCCTCAGCTGAAAGGCAAACATCATCACCATGGTCACCACTACATTCCATCTAAACACCGACAAAGGTCATTTCCATCATCTTCCAATGGACATGCTTCAAAAACGACGACAACAAACAAACAAACAAAATAAGAATATCCCCCCAAATCTGAAAAGGGTCTCTCCTACAGTTTACGGTAGGCCTCAAAATTTGCTTCAGGATTACCTTGGACAAGAAAGTTGTATTTCATCAATATATACAAACTGCCTCTTTAAAAAGATAACCCCCCCATCCTCTTTACACAACAGCTAAGAAATCATCACAGACAAAAGTCCAATTAAAGACAATACTGACCATTACTGTGTGTACAGCCACAACCAAATTAAAGACACATTGCATGATATATATATACTTTTTCATCGTTATCATCAATATCATTTATTTAGAATACAGTCTGAATCGAAAGGCATGAAATCGTCTACTTGAATGGCTGTCTGATCACCTGATCAAATAAGACCCCACCTGACTGTTAAGAAGAATGGACCAATCAGATTTACCCTGGAGTTTTTGGCCACTCCTGTGTTCTGAGGTTCTTTGTTAACAAATATATTAATTGCACTTCTATTGGTAAATGCCTTCTGAGTTTTTGAATGCTATTTTCTTTCGTCTGGCACTGTCTCTGTTTTGCTTGGGCTTAATTTTATTGCTCGAACGTCTGCTGTATGTGGTCGAAAAAGAGCAACATACCTTACCTCTATGTGGTTCAGCGCCTGAACATTATACGACATTGTATACGTTTTAAAAAAGCTGTAACGTGTGGTTGTTGTTGTTTGCAACGATGGCGCCGACCGTTCTCATTCTCGCCAGCTGAAACGTCATTACCATCCAATTCAATTTTCTCGGTTTAAAAAAAGCGATCTGTGAGCCGTTTGCGTCGGCGAAGTTAAGAGAGAGACACCATCAGATGCCGCGTCGGTGAAAGGGATGCTTGTTGTCACGTGCCAGCTATTGCCAGCGGTTAGGATTCAAAGCAGCGCACACAAATAAAGCGCTATCCATTAGGATCTCCTCAGGCTCTAAGCTGGTAAAAATGCGCATCCCAAATATCAGCATTTCTAGTTATAAAGTCCTACAAAATATGATGAGCTTGTGTCACTTCTCCATTCGTACTTTGAACAGAACTATAAAGCTTGCCGTTGTTAACTGTGCAAAAAAGTTACTGCAGTTTGTAAATTGTGTATCTGGCAATATTGTGTCAGGAACAAAACAACAACACTATATATAATTTATATTTATATTTTATCTTTATATATATATATTTGTTTTCCCCCCCAGTTACTGTAATGTATATACACATATGTATGTACAGCATTTTTTTATTTACAATATAATTGTGGTGAGTTTGATATTTAGCACTTGAAATCAAGGTAAAGTAGAGTAAAGGAGCAGCATAATGACTTCCAGGCAGTGCATATGGATTCATGAATCTCTCAGATGAAAGTGGGGAAGGGAGACACATTTTTGTAGTTTTTGGGGGAAAGCACATTTTGGGGAGGACACAAACACATTCCCTGTGCTGATCTCCCAGGCCTCGTGCTGCTTGCCTACTTGCTGAAACATCCTTGGTTCTGGATGTTTTGGATCTGGAGGCATGGTGACATACGCTCCACGGCGATGAGGACATGTGAGAAAATTAATTGGGTCTGCATCATCTTGGGTTAATAACGCCCCCAGTTAAAAGAGAATAACCAAATAATTATAATAAAAAACAGGCTCTTAAAATTGTATATTATTGTTATTGTAATGACCATGACACTCTTCGAGAAATACTTCTGATTCATTTAATTGCGTTTCAAGGACATTCTCATCCTGGTGTTGACCTGTGCATCGGTTTCCATTGGCCTCCTGAGGAAACAGGAAACAGGAAGTACTTGCACAGAACATGAGCGCCTCGAACACTTCTTGTGATAAATTCACAGATTTTATAAACCCGCCAGATAGTCTGCTCTGTCTTCTCAACATCGAACGCTATGTCCCAATGCAGCTGAAGCCAAATCTTTCCAATTTGCTTCATCTTATGAATATGTTCTGTTCTGTAATGCAGCTCATGTAGTGAGGAAGTAGGCAGGAGTTTACCATCTGGTTCGTCTATAGAATCTGTGATAAAGGGTGTGACAGTGATGAGGCCCGGGACAGACCGACACCAGCACCACACAGCGCACGCTCGGGAAAACTGCGCCGAGCCGTGCGCAGCTGTTTCCAGACCCAGGAGTTGTTCTAATAAAACAGAAAAATGTTCCCGGGTCCCTCCCTTGCCTCGGTTCGAGCGGAAAAACCGAGGGGGAACAGCTCCCTCGAGGCCGCTAAAGCCGAGAGCCTGTGTTTGTTCACGGACCACAGAGAATGGAGTCGATTACACCCTGCGCATTCCGTGCATAGCCTAGCGCTCGGATCATCGGCCTCCTCTGCGCACAGGCGCAGCTGTTCCCCTCTCCTCCGGGAGGAGGGTCTATCGGTGGGAACGGGTCGCCCGTCTCCCTCCGTCGCAGGGTAGCCGGTACGAGTGGTCGTTGTAAAAACAAAAAAGGTAGGATCTGTCTCTCGATTCGCTCCTGCTGATAATATACCTTTTTAATTTCCGTTTAAGTCCTGTTTTATATAATGTGTTTATTATTATTATTATTATTATTATTTTATATGGGTCAGGAGCTCTAATTCTCCCAATGAAATGGAGTAGATTAAGAAGAATGAGAAGGACCAAGGGGGGGGTTGTAGGAGCGGGTCGAGACAAAAGACACAAGATACTTTCTGCAGGATGAACTCCTGGTCCAGCATGAGGCAAAGCCCCTGTCCCCTCCCATGATACTCTGCAGCCTCACTGATCCCAGTACAGTGAAGCCTGTCCCCTCCCATCCAGATAGACTGCACCCTACTGATCCCAGTACAGTGCAGGATTTGCGCTTCCACTAGCGCTCCACCTCCTGATATAATTCCAGTGAGCGTTTTCTTCTGTAGAGATGAAGGCAGAATTGCAAATGCAACTCAAATAAGGCAAAAAAAGAAAACTTAAAAAAACAAAAACATAAAAAATTACACACACAATAAAAATCAGTTTGTTTTAAAAAATGAACATGCCACAGCTATGTAAAAACAAGCAGGTCAAACCAAAAACCAAAGTTAAAAATGTAACACGGCGTTCAAGTTCTCTGTGTACATCAAGTGTTCCTTTCCTTCTGCTTTTTCCCAGTCCACTGTGGGACCTGTAGTATTTAACTTGTTTTCTAATCTACACAGATGAGATTCTTTGCAGTCAGTTGGAGAAAGGGGAGGAGGGGCATGGAGGGATGAAGCTGGTTCTGGTTCTGGTTCTGGTTCTGGGATTGGTTCTGTTGTGGCCCGTTTGTCCAGGGCCTCAGTAGTAACTGCGAGCCTCTTATGTACAACTGGGGAGGGAGGGAAGCTCCTGTGGGCGGGGCATGGGGGCAGGGGGTGGGGCGAGGTCTTGATGTCATAGTGCTGTGCTCTCCGACTCCTCCTCAGACTCGGCCTTGCCGGTCAAATCCGCCACGGAGTTCCTAACGGGGGCGCTCGTGGGCTCGTCGAAGAGGCCGTCCAGTTCGACACTGATGGTGGGAATTTCCAGGTTGAAGAGAGAATCTGAGGAGGACAACGACGACGTTGACGACAAAGGCCCAAAAACAAAAGAAACAAACAAAATAAAGGAGGAGAGAAAAGAAAAGAGAGGTCAGTTGTTGGTCGGGACGTGTGTGTGTGGGGGGGGTGGTTAGGTACACACAGCGTCACACACTGGACCGTGGCAGCAGGGATACACCAGCGCTGACCGACACATTGCACACTGGGACGTCATCATGCACATGCTTCGTGAGAGCCCCTCTACTACACGCTGTGGCCCCACATTCCACCGGGGGCCCTAAAGCTAAAGCTAAACTAAAGCTCTCCTTGCCCCCGGCTCTAAATTTACGAGCGGGAGGGAGAGAGAGAGCCGGGCAGTCACCTGCAATCTACCTGTCGCAGGCAGAGAAACCAGTGACCCCCCTGTGGTTTGTTAAGTGTTATGTCTGTGTTCTTATGTAAAACTTCAGTATTTATTTACGTGTTATTATTTTATTATTATGAATGTTGTTGTTTTGCCTGTATATTGTATTATTATCGTTTTCTTTTAACTGTTACGCCTCGGCAATATGTACTTTAGAAGAACGCATTAAGAATTTGAATTTGGGCAGTCCGCACTTGATTTCGGTTGTGATGCTTTGCTCGTTTCAGTGCGTTGGACACGACGGTGTCCACTGATGCCTGTCGCTCACACCCATAAACAGGAGAGATAACGCTGAGGGGCTGCCAGAACACAGTGACAGAATCCCAAACAGGAGAGGAGAATAAAGCAGGCTTTTAAAGAGAGGCAGTTAAACCGCCAAGGGGGCTGGAGCAGCAAGAGACACGTGTTTGATGAGATCTTCGCTTAAGGGCTGTGGGACACCTCACCATCATGTGAGAACGATGACATCGCCAGTGTGATAATGACACTGAGGCGAGAGAGAGAGAGAGAGAGAGAGAGAGAGAGAGACAGAGAGAGAGAGAGAGAGAGAGAGAGAGAGAGAGAGAGACAGACAGACAGACAGAGAGAGAGAGAGAGAGACAGAAGAGAGAGATAGAGAGAGAGACAGACAGACAGAGAGAGGACAGCTGGGGAGAGACATGGAGAGGGACATAGACAGAGAGATAGACAGAGAGCTATGGAGAGACAGACAGACAGCTAGAGAAACAGAGATAGAGAGAAAGATGGACTGAAAGAGAGATAGAGGGAGAGACAGAGATCTCATTCAGGGTTGCGAAGCCAGGCCACTGCTGAGGACTGGGCTTAGGCTTGGTCACTGTACACACGGCGTAAGGCAGGGGCTGCTAGGACAAGACAGGGCGGGGGAGCGTGGCTGGGAGTGGGGGGGGGGGGTCGGGGGGCACCTCAAAAGCAAACAACGTCAGTATTGTGAGGTGCGGTCTGTGAGACACTGAGTCCAGAAGCCATGCGCGACACAGGCTCAGCCCCCATGCAAAGGCTGCACCGACAGAATGGGTTAGTGCTGGGACTGTATATACACATATACATGTACGCATGGTCCATATAAACAGCTATATAGACACAGCAGGTTGGAGGCAGCTCCAGAGTTAGCCGAAAAGCCAGACGCCGGTGAGGTGAGGCTTTATACAGTAGCTCCTGCTTACCCTCACATTTAGCCCACACTGATTCACTCCTCTCAAACAGCTGTAATCACATAATAATACATGGACAAAAGGAAATCAAATAGTTCAGCAGCTACACATGGTAGGGACAGAGTACAGCCTTTTAACCCTTCCCCTGCCTATGCTGGGGGCTCAGTGGAAGACATATCGTGGTGTAACCAGGAATACGTTCCCCCAGGAAACAAGAGAAATAAACTCCTCAACTCTTGTCCTCAAGAGACACAACATTCAGGGGTCACATTCGTAAGAACTGGCCCATGACTTGTGGCTTTTGAGGATCGAAGTCGAAGTAAAGAGGCATCTTTGTTTTCAACAGGAAAAGGGTTAAAAGCCACTGAAGGCTAACATTAAAACACTGTCCTACATCTGGAATGAAACTGCTGGATATTAGTCTAAATTCATACAAATGAACTATTCATATTCTCATGTCATTTCAATGGCGATCATCTCTAAACCTCTAAAATATAAACGTTTTCCAGAATTTCAAAAATGATAACAATACATGAAATATCGTAAGACGTGAAGGCTTTAAAGCAAAACAGAAAAGATAAACCACTGATTCTTCCCATGTCAGCAGCCCAGTTTAAACTGAGACAGTTAAAAACCCCACCAAAGCTGCACCATACATCAACCCCCAAAACAAGCGGGAACCAGGGAGCCCTGTCACCTGTAAAAGAGAAAAGGTGTGTGTGTGTGTGTGTGTGTGAGAGAGAGAGAGAGACAGAGAGAAGGGGGTGCAGAAGAGGGGGGGGTTTACCTGTGTGTGTGTGTGTGTGTGTGTGTGTGTGTGTGTGTGTGTGAGAGAGAGAGACAGAGAGAAGGGGGGGAGCAGCAGAAGAGGGGGGGGTTTACCTGTAGACATGCTCTCTCCGGGAGACAGTCCGTCCAGCAGGCTGTGCTCCAGGGGCTGGGGCCCCGAGCCGGGCCCTCCGGGGGGCCCGGGGGGCTGGGGCGGCGGCAGGGAGGGCCTCTGCCGGGGCTTGGGGGTGGGCCGGGATTTGGTGAGCGTGCCGGTTAGAGACGGGGGGAGGACAGGGAGGGGGGGGCCCCCACCGACGAGGCCTGTCCTGGTGAGGCGATGGTGGCGTACCCCTGCGGGTAACTGGACCCATACGGGGAGGGGGTGCTGGGGGGTGGGGGACAGGCTGACCGGGGAGGGCTGGCCTGTCGACTGGTCCGACACCCCCCCCGACTGGCCGTACGGCACCTTGGGCGGGATGGGGGCCAGCTTCTTGGACACTGCGGGGAGAGAGAGAGAGATACGGACAGATTTACATTTACATTTTAGGCATTTAGCAGACGCTCTTATCCAGAGCGACTTACACAGTTTACATTTTCTTTACATACAATCCATTTATACAGCTGGATATTTACTGAAGCAATTCAGGTTAAGTACCTTGCTCAAGGGTACAACAGCAGTGCCCCACCTGGGAATTGAACCTGCAAACTTTGCATTACAAGCCCAGTTCCTTAACCATTATGCTAACATTGCCGCCCAGATAGTTCTCAGGATTGGAACAAGGTTCCTAATGATATTAAACAGGCCCAGTCACATTCAAGGCTAAACTTAAACATTGGCTTCTAGATAATGTTCCTCTGTAAAGAGGTAGTCAGGTAGGTAGGGTAGTATGTATGTAACTGATTGTTGTAAACTCTATTGCAGATTTAATGGCAGTAATGTAAATGTATGTGGTGTTGTTGCTATTTATTGGAATTTAGTTTGTGCTGCCAAAGTCTAATGTTAATGTATTTGCATTTTTGTTATTTATTGTAACCTTGATTATGCTGCCAGCGACTAAACACAAACACACATACACACACACACACGCGCATCACCATGACACCTAATAACAACAAGGAGCACAATGGATATGTATTTTTAAAATGTACATGTACATCGGGATGTATCCATGTATCCATGTATTTATTTTAAAGTTAAATGTCAAATAAACTAAACTAAATAAAGAGAGTAAGTTCCATAAAGAATAATCCAAAGGAAGGTGTGTGCAGATAAAGACATGGAGCTGGACATTACCTTTTTGTAGAGTATGAGGGCTCTGGTCAGTGGCCAGCTGTACCTGCCCACTACTGGCTGAAGGACCCACACTCTGGACTGCCTTCTGACCAATCACAGGAGACAGCTCTTTGTTCTTCAATGTACTAGAGACATGGAACAAGAGGGAGATGGAGAGAGATAGATATAGAGAGAGGAGGAGGAGACAGAGAAGGAGTCATCCCCAGCATCTTCTCTGTGATCTGCCCCCCACAAATGCCTACAAAGCAAGACTTTTCCAAATGCATCTCATTCCATTTACCAATCATAACCTCAGTCATGATGTCATTTCCTGTACCATGCAACCCATATGGGTTCATGCATTGCTCTGAAGTATTGGAACTCTAAAATGTGAAATTGTAATGTGTATGTGTGTACCATTTCAATACTGTAAAAAAACACTACAGGCTACAGGTAATGGCTGGTGCTTTAGAAAGGGTAACTAGTAATAATAAACTAATACCTAATGATAATTAATGAGCAATTCAACGTTGTAACTGTGAAATATTTAACAATTATGTGCTTTAACATCCAATTCATTACAGAATATAAAAAAATATTTTAATAAAACTCATGTCTAATATAACTGAGCTGGTGGCTACCATATACCAAGATTAGAATAGCTGAACCATTTCCAATGTCTTGAATTCTAGAAATATATTTTTTTCCATGAAGTATGTCAGAGTAAGCAAGAGCTACAGCATAACATTCCCAAAACAGGACATGTATATGATGTTGTAGTATTAAGTAAGTAGTAAGACCCCACAGTCAAAGATGTGAGAATGTTACCTGTCAGCTGAGAATGTTACCTGTTCATGGGTTCGGATACTGCCCACGCAATGTGAGTCGCTAATCCTTGCACTTACACGGTGTGTATGCATGTGTGTGTGTGTGTGTGTGTGTGTGTGTGTGTGTGTGTGTGTCTGCTGCTGTCAGTCAGTCTTTTCATCTGCAGTCCCGGCATGCAAATGGCCACTTCCGCCAACAACACTCTACCACAACATATCATGCATCTGCGCGCATTCCCAAAACTATTGGGGCTAGCACCTGTCGCTTCTCTTCTAGAAAATCTCTATGACCCAACGCACCACAGATATGACTAGACCCGCTGCTGAGTGATCTAGGGGCTGCCCTCCATCTTTATACTAGTGATGGGAGAATGTGGTATCGTGACACCAAAAATGGCTGGAGCTCCCCCATGCTACCAGCAACTCACTGTTTTGAACCAACCATTACATTCTGTTGTCAAGAGCAACACCTTTTGATTGGTTCAAACAAGTCAGTGATTGACAGCTAACTATAGCCCCACCTATTTTTGATTACATGTCATGGCGCAGGTAACTGCCAAAATAAAGGCCACACTTTTGAAACGGCCCTGGCCTGGGCTAGGAGAGTCCCAGCTGGGTGGCGGGGGGGCCTTGTTGTAAAGGTGAGGGCCAGGCCTATCTGCCAGTAAGTCCATTGGGGAGTGCTAAGGCACTGCCCAATGGACACTCCTGGTACTGCACGCATTTAAATGATCCCTCATTTACTCAAGTGTTGCCTTTATTTTGGCAGTTACCTGTACCTCATCCTCCCATCACTACTTCAAACCTCTGGGCTCAACTCATCCCCCGGTTCTCCTCTACAAAGACAGGATGTGTGCAGAGGGCCGCCCACAGCCGTAGACCTCCTGGGCCGACCGCTCTTGCACTCTGGAGGCTGCTGGGAGGTTTTATGGAGATGTGGAGATAAAAGGCGACGGAGGAAGAAACAGACTCTGGACGCGTTTTCCGTGAAGGTCAGAGACTGCATCGGTTTTCGAATAGCGGCTCCATGCCGGAAACACAGCCGTCGCCTCCGCTCCAAATCCCACGCTAAGATCGGATGAGGCATGGGGGAGGTGTTCAGGGTTCGAGGGATTTGGAGCGGGGTGATACATCCCTCATGGCTATTCTAGTGTTTTTGACACTTTTTATTATGAATCACATTCTGGCCCGATCTCTTCCACATCCTGCACCAGAACCAACACATTTACTACCCAGCGTAGTCAGCCCAATCAACCTCCCCCCCAAAAGTCCTTCCGCACCTGAGAGAACCTAATGCAATATTCGTAAAGATGTCAATAACCTGTAAACACAAACAAGAGCAAAGGCCAGCAAACAAAATTAAGCCCCTTTGGGAAAAAAAATAATAATAGATGTACGCAAGTACATCTGGGTGAATCTGAATATGAAAACGTCACTTATTAATTGATTTAATATGTGACTCCCCTTCCCACTCCCCCACCCCCCTCACACTAAATGCTGGTAACATCCTTTGTTGATTAGTAATACCCCAAAAGGTACTACCACTCAACGTGGGATGCCACTTCACTTTCAACGCTGCGGTTTCTGATGTTTAAATAGAAGGGGCGGCTAGTGAGAGAGCCAGTTTAGATGCACACACACAAACCAAACCATTTCCACTTGGCTGAAAATGCTGAAGAGAATCTGGAATTCGGCTGAACGCGGCGAAGAAGATAAACGACCGAAAAAAAAAGAAAAAAAAAAAAAAAAAAACGAATAGAAAGGAAACATGACTACTGTAGGAGGGAAGCACATTTCTCTCTCTCTCTCACTCTTTCTGTCTCCCTCTCCTTCCCCCTCTCCCCCGAGCGAGCGTTTAGGCCCCGTATTCTGGTGTTTTCTGTCCGAGTGCAGAGTGTAGGACGGAAGGTGGCGTATTTACCTAGGCAGGTCGGTTCCTCTGTCTCGGCTACAGGCACAGGTGACCCACTGTGGGGGGGGGGGGGCAGGCTAGAGGGGTTGCCGAAGGACGGGTCGAGTCGGGTTAGCACGAGGGGGGTTTTGATGTACAGGGGGGAGACGTTAGTTTCGGACGGGAGCGCATGCGGGGGGTCGCTGAAGGAGGTGCTCTGTTTGAGGAGGTGCAGGTTGCTAGGTTTGGGGTTAGAATTGATGTCAAGCTGCTGGTGGGAGGGGCAGGACGGAGGCGGGAGGGGGGAGCTGTAGACAGTCCACCGAGAGGGGGTGGGGAAGGCCCAGGGGAGACGGACTCGGGCCCGGGGGCGACGGGCCGTGCGCAGGGCTGTGCTTTGGGGTAGAAATGGGGTTGGGGGCGGGTAGCAGGAGGAGGCGGAGGAGGAGGGGTAGGGAGGGGGCGGTCGTTCCTCCTCTGGGGAAGGGTAGGCGTAACAGGAGTCCGACCAATTAGACGACGCATCATCCGAGCTGCAAATATTGGGAAAAGAAAGTAAACACAAAAAATAAAAAAACAGGAAATGAAAAAAAAGAAATGAAAAAGAAGGAACAGTGATTGCACATGGAGACGGGCTGATCTGGGTCAGAGAGGAAAGTGTCAGTTTCTCCTTCTTTCTTTTTCATCGGAGGAGACATGGGTTGCACCACGCGTTGAAACATCATTATTTAGTGTTATTGTCATTAGTGGGCTTTTATTTATTTTTTTAAAGCAGTTTTGTTAAAAGTGAACGCTTTTTTTTTTTGTTGGTGAGTCGGAGGTGCGCAATCGAAGTGAGGGGGGTTTCAGGTAAGGAGAGGGAAAGCGGGTGGCACAGCAGTGTAGAGAAGGGGGGAAAGACTTGTGAAGAACGGTGCCCAAAGCAAGTTTAAAGAAAAACAAACAGAAACCAAACAGAAAGGAAAACCTTCAGATTCCCGAATAAAATAAATGTACAGAAATGAAATGCATGCGCTGCGCTCACGGCCCGTTGGCAGTGAGTTACGAATGAGCTTGTGTCCGCACACCGCACCACAGTGGAAAGCACATTTAATCGAAAGCTATTCATAACAGCGAGCGCTGTATGTATCAGAGAGCTCTACCTGAAGGTCAGGTTTTACGACATGACACTCTAATAAATCCTGCCTCCACTGTTACGAGGCACAAAAAGCAATAAAGCGGAGAAACAGGACCATCTGAGTCCTCGCAAATACGGCCAGCGCCGCGATATACGTGCTCATCTCGTCGAGTGAAATTGGGGAATTGGTACGGTGTGCCAGACACAACATCCCATTCGACGCCTTCGCAGAAATTAAGAGAACGGCACCAGCAAAGATGAAGGAAGGAGGGTGTGTTCATTCCACTGCCAGTGAGCTTGTTACAAAACCAAACATTTGAGCAGATTCAGTCCCAGAAGTCAGTTCTCTCTTTGCGGTGACATTTAACCCAGGAAGAACACAGTTAATATCAAAAACCCATAAACAAGCAGAGAGCCAAATATTAGGCTGTTTTTTGGATGAGATGGATGTTAATTTTTCTAACGGGCAAAGAATCAAGCGACGATAGTTAGTCAGAAGCAACACTCCAAGTCATGCTGAAATATCCCAGACAAAAAAGTTAATACTTTTGGTCCCCTGTTACACTTTCCTAAACTGTGAGCAACCAAATTCAGTCAAGAACAAAATGAAGAGGCAAGCAAGAAAACAACCCCTTTTTCATATTCTCTTCCTCTCAAACTAAGACAGGGAAATGGAACAACAGACAGAATCAGTTGACAACAACAAGACACACACAACAACAACCAAAAGCACAGCTGCAGCAAAAACTGCAACTACAACGATGACAACAGCAACAACGGCAACAATAACGACAGCAACACCAACAAAAACCCAGCCAAAAAACCTGCAAGAACTGAATCCCAGTTAAACAAGGGGGGGGAGGAGGGACAAACGGACGAGAGGACAGGAGAGAGAGAGAGCAAAACGGAAAAAAGAAAAGACGAAGAGGACAGATCCGTGCCGGCTGCAGGAAAGGCAGAGGAAGAGGAACAGGAAGGAGGAAGGGGGAAGGGGGAAGGGGGAAGGGGGAAGGGGAAGAAGAAGGCCAGAACAGCACCCTTACCTGGCGCGCTCGCTGCTAGTGGGAGGAGGAGTGGGGAGGGGGAGGCGGACAGCTCGCCGGGCTGCTCGGGGAGAAGCGAATCGCCGGGAGGGGCGGGGGGCTGTACACTCGGGGGGGTGGAGGACGTCTTGCGCACTACAGACGAGCCCCTGCGGGACACCCAAGAGGTGTCCATCACCCTCACACCCATGCTGCAGCGAGAATAAAGACCAATCAGAGGGCGGGGATGACAAAGCCACACCCACTGCCCGCCCCTCCCCCAGATGTCCATCACCCTCACATTCATGCTCCAGTGAGACCAATCAGAGAGAGGGGGCGGGGTGGGGATGATGAAACCACACCCCATGCCCCTCCCCACTCAATAATAATGAATAGAACATGGCTCCAGAACCGGATCTTTGACTTCCAAGGCTCTGCTTCCATGACATTGCGATGTCACGTAAGATCCGGCAATACTTGGAACTTAACTCCAGCAGCACGGCACCACTGTTGTGTGGATATGTATCTCCTGTACTTTAGTTTGGGCTTCACTGAGCTTGCTAATACGTAACGTTGTGGGAAAAAAAAGAGCAAAGTTAAGTTGAAGTCAGCCAACTACCAGTTTTGGAGGCAGAGACTTGGAAGTCCAAGAACTGGGTCCACACTCCACCTAATAAATGATAATGCTAAAAAAGTACTGCCCACACTTTATGACTATTGGCACATTATTGGTAACATCTCTGCTGGTCCGTTTAGTACAGGTGTGTCTTTATTTAGAGGGTTTTATATGACAGGCGTCAGTGGTGGACGATGGGAAACGGTTTCCACACACTGCCTCCCTCTAGAGTCGGAAGGGATGAATAATCAACGATTGCAGGAGGAGAGCGCAGGAGGAGAGAAACACGTCACCAGAGCACACGTGCCTCACACCTCCGGCTCGGGAGAGCACAGCTCTTTGTGACAGAGGGAAAGGGCTAGGGGTGGTATTGCAACCGATGCCCCTACCCACACAGCAGCTACCCCCATGGCCTTTCCCTGTGCTTCCCCAATAGCAGTACCCTCTGTGGGGACCTGGAGGAGTCATCCATAGCCGCACACAGCCTGGTGCACACCACACATGAACACGGGCGGGCCGAACATCGACCAGATGGGCCTTCGCCACACCTGCGGTGGTTCGTCATTCTGTACTCTCTGTGGGACGGGGGGGGGGGGGGTTTGACCTATTAATAACAGCACTGCTGTAGACATGGCACTCTTCATCAATCTCAAAGGGCTTTAAAGTGACTCAGCACCCACCTGTGTGAGCCATTGTGTGCCAGATCAGCTGGGGGCGGGCGGGCGGGCGGGAGGAATTTATTCAGCCAGCTAAACTGGGGGATAATTGGGGGACATTGAGCTTGTCAATAAGGCAGGGAGAGACCAGCTGGGCGAGACTGGGGTGCAATCAGGAAATGTGAGGAACACGTTGCAATTTTCTCCAGGCGTGAGCGGGTGAGGCAGTGCCAGAACAGAACAGCACAGAGGGTCCGGATCGTGGGCAGATCCTCCTGTCACACTCCCTCCCCCGCCCCCAAGTGGAACAACTGATGAAGGGGCAACAATCATTCTACACTCCCAACAACAGAGAAAGAAAAGATTGAAGCAGGAAAAGGAGTCATACAGTACCTTTGTATCTTCCTAATGCTGCGTTTGGTAGGACAAAAACATCAGAATCAAGGGTAAAGACAAGCAAGAGCACGAAGCACCGTTTCTCTGTTTGCCTTGTATAGCATCACAATCACAGCGACTGCAGGACACAGGGGAGCCAGACACAGAGCCAAGATGGTGAAGCAGCAGGAGACTGTTGCTGGAAGCGGTGGTGGGGGAAGTGGGGGAAGTGGGGGGGGAGTTGTGTGTGTGAAATGAAATGCATGCTGGGAGTAATGAGGAGAGGGATTCCAGGGGTGAAGGTTGTGCCTTCCCAAAAGAACTGCCAGAGCATGGCCTACTGCTGAGTCAATTAGTGTACTCAATTAGAGTATTTAAGGCAGCATTACTCCAGGGACGGGAAAACCCCAAATTAGCTCTCCCCCTACCCAACCTCCCCACAAAAAAAGAACAGGAGATAAAAGGATGTGCAGCAGCACTTAATGCACACATTATTACAAACAGGAAAGAACGAATTCACAGTACACGGCCAGCCATGTACTCAATACTATAGTTTTACTGACAGACACAACTGCGATGGCAACTTTTACTCTCAGACAGAGCTACACACTCTACCGACAACCACACACTCAGCTGCTCCACCATCTTTAACTAACTAGTGTTTATTATTGCTGTTATTATTATTATTAATCTAAGAAACGGGACCGAAATACTTACAAGTCAAAAGGCAGTACGATAGTCCTGCATGTAGCAGTGAAAAGAGTGAAGCACGGTTTCAGCGCTCGTCGGCGTTAGCATTGAGGGAAAATGATTTCTCCTGCTCACAAAGCCCTGGGAAGCTCCAGAAGGGGCCGTTTATAATGAGTGCGGTATTACATTGATTTGTGTGAGCACAGCAGCGGACGAGCTGTCTGTAAGCAGCTGGGTTTATGGTGTCTGGCTGGAGGCTGAGATGGACTGTGGTGCTGGAGCAGGCCAGATAAGGAACAGAAAGGAGAGTGCTGTATAATTGACCGGGAGCTAATCTCCGCTGCTCTCAGCCAGAGAACTGCTTGCTTTACACATTACAGCCAGCTGGCCCTTACTTCTCTCCCCTTTCTCTTTCTCTTTCTCTTTCGCTCTCCCTCTCCCCCTCTCAGTTTCTCCCTCTCTGTCTGTCCCCCCTCACTCATCTCTCCCTCTCCCCTCATCTCTCTCTCTCTCTTTCTCCCTCACTCACTCTGCTCTCTCTCTCTCTCTCTCTCTCTCATTTGTTGCTTTTCATTGTGTGAAGTTTTCAGAACTTTGTGCGCTACATAATGTACCAGAATAAAGAGGATATGAAAGTTACTTCTAACTGATTTTCTGTTCTTTTTTTCAAATTTCATCCGAAAGTAGAACAATTCTTTGGGTGAGTCCTTTTGGTGGTGTAACTCACATCACTATTTTTTTTTGGTTTACAACCCGACCCAAATGTGTCACACCACAGACGACACAAAGACTAAAAACAGAACCCAAAACAGAACGTCTCTCCCCCACACTTGCACTGCTGGTAACCAGGGTGGGGGCCCATGGATACCGGGGGCCTCTTCGGGGCCACGGCTCTCTGTGCAGCTGCCACGGGACAGGACATGGAGCCCACAAACTGACACCACAGAACCCAGGGAACTATTTCTGCTTCTCGAATACACACCAGTGTGAAGCACAGTGCTGACACAGCCCTTTCGGCTGTGTACACGTTGACACAGACACAGACGCATCATCATTCGACCATAGACTGTGTCTCTGTGATATGCACTCCATAACCTTTTTACCAGCTTCTTTTTTTTTTTTACTGCATGCATCACGCCCGTCTCACTATTTTATTGCAGTATTGCTGTGATGTTTCCGAAGGCTGAATAAAACCACCCTGTTATCTGGCCACGGCGACCAGGGTTCAATTCCCCGGCTGCGCCAGAGTCGGCTCTGGCCGGGAGTGCCACCGGGGGCGGTAACGGGCTGTCCGCCCCAGGGAGGGGGGAGGGAAGCCGACAAGACATTCGCTGCTCACAGGAGTGGCTCTGGGGTGCCGGAGTTACGGTCGACGGCTTGGCGAGTGCCGTCTCGGAGGAGACGATGCTTCGCCTTTGTCACTGCCGGTCACAGGGCTACGGCAGCGAACTATGAGGGAGGGATTGACCTGAAAATAGCAGGTGTAATTGGCTACCAAATTGAAAAAACTGATAAACAAAATTTAAAAAACTAAAAGAACCACCCTGTTATCCAACACCGTTTATCATCAAAAGGTGAACCCCGCATTGCAACGTTGTTGACAGTCTCCCTCAAACTGCCACCAGCGCAGCCACAGGGTGCAGAACGGCAGGTCCTTCAACGCTTCCACTTCACTCCCGTCTTCCTCGGTGTGGCATTTACCATGGCAGGATGTTGCCAGGAGACAAGTGATGCAGTGAGGATGAGGGTGGAGACGTGGAAGACGAGGGCGAGGGGGGGGTGGGGGGGGTGGTGGTGTTCAGTGATGGTGGGGGGTAAAAGTGGTGATTAAATCCTGTCGGGTCAGAGTGAGCCACGCCCTACCCGTCCTTCTTGTAGAACTCCAGCATCATGTTGTCCGTGGCGACGCTGAGGGGGCGGCGGCTCTGGTCGTGCTGCTTGCGGTCGGAGTGGTCCATGTCCGGGGAGGGCATGGAGCTGTAGTTGGCGTTGTGGTTGGTGTGGACGGGGCTGCCGTAGTTACCCGTCACGTTGAACTCGATCTCTGCCGAGGAAGAGGAGTTGAGGGGTGGGGTTAGATCAGACAGGGTGTAGACCAGTGGTCTCAAACTCAGTGCCACAAAGGTTTTCATTCCAACCAATTACTGCTGCCTTAATTGGCTCAACTACTCATTTAGCCACATGCATGCACATCTGTGCATTCTTGAAGTTAAAGCACAGAATATCCTCAATAATTATTATTTAGATAACAAAAATATTTAATTTCACTTTATATACATTATGTGCAAGCCAACATGATAATTTAGCAAATAATGGAACTAATTATCTAATCAAAAGCGGAGGCTGCAGTAAAAACCAGCATACACATGGCCCTCCATGGCACTGAGTTTGCGACCACTGGTGTAGACCAACACCTCCCCAACTGTGGCTTGTGAGAGACATTTTGGACACATTTGGACACAAGCTACACCCCTTCCATCACATTTACTAAACGTGACATTGCACTGCTCAGTGTATATGCGGGCATTTTGGATTATGTTAAAATATTGAATTTCCAAATATATTCCATACATGTGTTAGGCAACATTTTAATAAGAGGTGGGTCACACATATTCACTCACTAAGTGGAAACCTCTGGGCCCGTATGTACAAAGATTCTAAGAGTAGGAGCGCTGATCTAGGATCAGGGTTCCCCTGTCCATATCCTAACCATATCCATTATGAGCTAAAAGGCTAAACTGATCCTAGATCAGCACTCCTACTCTAAGAATCTTTGTACATACAGGCCCTGATGTAGACCATATGCGCCACACAGACATGCGCTAGCACATTGTGACAACAAATTTTAATTTTACCAGTCACTGACTTTGGTCTATATCAGAGATAGTTCATTCAAATGTTCAATTCAGAACACTCTCCCTCTGTGCATAATGTACTAAGAAGCATTCATCAACCAACAAGGCACGAGAACCTTGAAATATCTTTCTTCCTAAAACATATAATCTACATCAAGATTAAATATTCACAATGTAGATAATGTTTTAATGAATACATAAATAAATAATGCAATACGTTTGTTATATAATTCAACACATTTCACAACAGATGTTGTATTCAAGAACACGACATATGCAAAAGCAAAACAGTGGAATTATTGAGTATACTGAAACCTACTGTACATCGATTGCACAGAACGAGCAGTAATTTGGTCTCTAAAGCAGTGGTTCTCAAACCTCTCCTCAGGGACCACCAGCCAGTCCATGTATTTAATCAATTCCACCACCAGCACACCTGATTCAACTCATTACTACTTAACGAGCATTGATTAGTTGAATCAGGTGTGCTGGTGGTGGAACTGAATAAATACATGGACTGGCTGGGGGTCCCTGAGGAGAGGTTTGAGAACCACTGCTTGAAACGACCTTGGCTGAGATGTCTCTGCAGCTGTGGGAGAATGTAGCTTTCTTACTGTGGTGAGCGGCTGGAACAAGATCCCAGTGTTCGGTAGGTTTCAGTAACTGACAGCAACTCTGCCTGAAGCCTGACCAATGACTGACCGGCAGTGGCCGAGCCGCTCCTACTCACCTCCGGGGAAGAACCAATCAGCATGCTGTATGATGGGCTCAATGATGCCCACGATCTGCAGGGACACAGTGGTCATCATCTCCGTGATGTTCCTAGGGGGAGAGAGAGAGAGAGAGAGAGAGAGAGAGAGAGAGAGAGAGAGAGAGAGAGAGAGAGAGAGAGAGAGAGAGAGAGAGGGAGAGAGAGAGAGAGGGAGAGAGCGTCACCATGACGTTACACTCTCAAAAAGGTAGGGTACACATTTGTTCCTCATGTGTTCATTGTATCCTCTCATGATACGGTTTTGTACTAAAAAGGTACAAACTGAGGAAAGGTACAGATATGTACCAAGGCAGTGTAATCAATCCTCATTCACACTGGCTGGCAGCCATATTGGAATGAAAATTATTTTTCTCGCAAGGGTACAATTACAATTTCTTCTGACTAAAGATATAATTCAGTCCCCTACAGGGGTACTGGCACAGTAACAAGCATTCGTACTTTAATAGGTATAACATGGTGCCTTTTTTCTGAGGGTGCGTGGTGACATCCCGACAGCAGTGGTGGGGGTTAAAATAATAAAATAAAATGTCATGCCACTGGGGGGGGTGGGGCCTACCCTTCAGTTTGTGTCCACAGCAGGTTCGGCCCCAGCACAATGGCGATGTTCCCTGGACTCATCTTGTTAGCGTCCTGGTACTCATTTAACTTGGCTAGGAACTTTATCAAATATCTGTTTGGGGCAACAAATAAACAACACACACACAAGCATGAACATAGGGATTATAATGTTCAAACATCTCTGACCGGTACCACTGGGGGCAGGAACAAAGTAAATCTTGCTAACAGACAGGAACCTCCAAAAATGCAACCCCCACATCCTCCATGGAAGGTGATAACAGATAGAGCACAGAATCGCCAAACAAGGTGAAGTAGGGTGGGTGGCTTTGTCATCTGAGTAGGCACGGTTGCAATGAAGGAACAATCTAGAAAAGTACTGGCTAATGGGGCCCTGGGCCAATCACCTGCACGATGGATACACATAATTACACAAACATCCAATCACCTGCATGTTGGATACACATGAATAGAGAAACACCTGAGACGAACCCAAAATGAGAACAAGATTTGGAAAAAGGAGTCTCCTGGAAAGAAGGAGACCCTTGCCCAACACAGAGTCAGCTGGATGAAATCTGTGGATGACCTGCGCTCCACTTGGAGCAAAAAAAGGGTTTAAACTAAAAGCTAAGCACATCCCTCTGTTAGTTTCTTCCTCATCACATCCTGTCTTCCTGCCTTCAGTGTGTGTTGAGCCTACGTGGCTCGCAAGGAGGTTCTTTATGTTTCCGTGCTAGCTCAGCAGGCTCAAACAGCACATGGGGGGGGGGTCCCTTACATATCCGGGGGAACAGAGGGCCCGCTGGTCACCTCTGTTTGAGGGGGGGTCACTTAGGGCTCTGACACACAGGGGCCTGGTGAGTCGGAGAAAGAAAATGAGGAGCTAAAAATAAGGCTGGAGGTGTGATTCAGTAATGACAGGGGGCAATTCTCACTCTCAGCAGCCTACTCACAAGCTCTCTCTCTCTCTCTCCCTCTTTCTTCCTCTGCCTCTCCCCTCTACTCTCTATCGCTCTCCCCACTGCACCGTTTCTCCTTCCCCCCATCTCTCTCTTCATCTCTCTCTCCCCTCCCTCCTTCTCTTTCGGTCTTCCTCTTCTCTCATCACCATTCCCTTTCTGCCTCTTCCTCCTTCCCTCTCTCTCTCTCTCTCTACCTCTCCCTCTACTCTCCCTCTCTGCCTCCGTCTCCACTGCCCTTTCTCCTTCCCCTTCTCTCTTTCTTACTCTCTGTCTCTCTTATTTGCCTCACCACCTCTTTCTCTATAACTCCCTCTTGTAATCTCCCTACCTCACTCTCCCTCCTCTCTCTCTCTCTCTCTCTCTCTCTCTCTCTCTCTCTCTCTCTCTCTCTCTCTCTCTCTCTCTCTCTCTCTCTCTCTCTCTCTCTCTCTCTCTCTCTCTCTCTCTCTCTCTCTCTCTCTCTCTGTGTATAAGTGTTGCTGCTGTCCTGGTGCAGTTGAATAAGCAGCCAATTAGGCTGGGAGACTTCACTGTCACAGTACAGTGCGCGGGCCACGTCACTGTCAGCACGACTCCAGTTAACATCTCCACTGACTCTGCGCCTGGTCTGTTCCCCCAGGCCAGTCCAGAGCACCTGCCACATTCTCTCCAAACACTCACTCAGCTGGCCTGCTTTGATTCAGACGACCGTGGGACACAACCCCCTTCTCCTTTTTACATTACAGCCATTCCTATCCAGAGCGACTTACACAGTTTACACATTTTACACACAATCCATTCACAGTATTCAGCTGGATATTTACTGAAGTCATTCAGGTTGGGTACCTTGCTCAAGGGTACAACCTTAGCGTTACAAGCCCAGCTCCCTAACCATTATATTACTCTGCCCTTTAAAAAGAAGAATACGTGGATCAAAATCACCCCATCCCAAACATTGCCCAGGGGTACGGCAGTGTGGGCAGTGATTATGTAACTGGTCTTGCAAATAGGACGCAGGCTCAATTCTCAGAACTAACATTGCAGCCTAAAGCAAATAACTTACCTAAAGCAATATGAACTGCTTCAGTAAATCCTCAGCTCTACAAAAGGATAATGTTTTGAAATGAAATATTAGTCGTATAAGTCGCTCGGGATAAGGGTATCCACTAAGCGAATGAATACTGGAGTATTGAGATCAAATGAGATCAAAAGATGAGAATGTCACAATTGCAATATTATATGACAAAATAAGCTTTGCGGAGATGATTTAAAAAAAATGTGTGCAACTTTTCCAGCCAGGTTTCTTTTCAGATTGGCTAAATTCTAGTGCATTCCAAAACCAACAAAGCAGACTTGATGCTTATTTTTGGTTGCCATTGGACCCTACATTCTCTAATGTGTTTTTGTTTGTGATTTTTCATCTTCTCAACAGCAAATAATGAATGTGATAGCTTGCTGTGTGTAACAACGAGGCATTAGGGCCACTTGTTTACAGTTCTGTTGCCATGGCATCACTCGTCTTCCTTTCAAATGATCTGATACAGCATTATGCTCATATGAATGCACACTACAACATGCCCTTTATAAGCATTAAGCAGATTAAAGTGGGGTGACTGACGCGATAGTGCTTTCCCAGGGAAAGTGGGAGGAGGGGGGTGGACACTGAGGAAGGGCAGTGGATCTGTAAGGGGCAGAGGTGGGAGGCAGGGTGACTCACCTGAAATTGTTTCCATTGGCCTTGGGCAGCTTCTCACAGGCCGAGAGCAGTGCCTGCAGTCTCTTGTCCTGGTCCTGAATGCTGCAGGGTTCGAAAGGACATTTTGTTTGAAAAGAGAGCCCATGGATAAATAATACAAACAAAACACATCTCCATTCCATTCAGAAACAGAGATAGAATAGAGATTACTCCCTACCACTCAATGCCATATCAAGCCTTTAATTTAGCACACAACAATGTGAACAACTGGAACAATGCACCACTGAGACCGTGTCAAATCAAGCAGATCCGCACGATGATGAAGTGCGAACGCGACATCCCTCCATCCCACCTGTCCACAGTTTAGCACTATGTTCTGTGAGGTTATTACCCAGCTGTAATATCTATAATCTGACCCTCTAACGGTGAAGCGCATTCAGGGCAGCG
>JAINUG010000166.1:562500-605000 GCA_029706075.1 Aldrovandia affinis
TAACGTACGCACTGTACACAATCAACATGACAGTTCAAATGGAGATCGACTTATAGACTTCAAACAGCTCGGTTACTACATCAGACAGAGATCGGCCTGTATCCCCCACATGATGGGCACTGCAGAGCAAGATACAGATCAGGACACACACTAAACACAGCACTTCATTTGTGAATCGCAAGGTTCCAGAGCTGAAAGTGAACAAGAGAAGCGTGGTGTGTGTGTGTGTGTCTGTGTTTAAGGAGGGGGGCTAATGTACCAGAGTGTTTGAGTGTGACGTCATCCCATCAATCAATGTAATGCGTGCTTTCATAACCACTGCTACAAATAACCTAATGATCTATTGAGAAACTGCAATGAATGTAAGCGGGATAAAATATATTTTTTTTATGTGTAGCCTATGTACATATTCAATTATTCACGTTGCGATGAGTTGCTGGATCCGAGCTCCTGCTCGCTCCAGCACAAATTAAGCAGTGACTTGTGTGCCAGCTGCTCCCGTTGTGAGACTCCATGTTTGTACCAGCTCTCCCGCTGGCAGGCCCGCGTGGGGCCGACATGTGACAGGAAGTGGCATTCAGGAGAGGGCAGCGCACTCACCCTGGTGCGCTTTGATCTGGGGCAGGACGGTCTGCAGGAGCTCCAAGGACTTCCTGTGATAATCGGCCTGGACCTCGATAAGCTGCAGGGAGGGAGGAGGGAGGAGGAGAGAGGAGGAGAGAGCAGGAGAGAGAGGAGAGAGGGAGGGGAGGAGGAGGGGAGAGGAGGAGAGAGGAGGGAGGGAGAGAGAGGAGGGGAGAGCGGGAGGAGGGGAGGGGAGAGGAGGAGAGAGGAGAGGAGGAGAGAGGAGGAGAGAAGAGAGAGGGGGAGGAGAGAGAGGAGGGAGGAGAGAGGAGGAGAGAGGAGGAGAGAGGAGGGGAGAGGAGGGGAGGGGGGAGAGGAGAGGAGAGAGGAGGAGAGGAGGAGAGAGGAGGAGGAGAGGAGAGGGAGAGAGGAGGAGAGAGAGGGGAGGAGAGGAGGAGGGGAGAGGAGAGGAGGAGAGGAGGAGAGAGGAGAGGAGAAGGAGGGAAGAGGAGGAGAGGAGGGGAGGGAAGGGGGGAGGAGGAGGAGGAGGAGGGGAGGGAGAGGAGAGGAGAGGAGGAGAGAAGGAGAAAGGAGAGGAGGGGAGGGGAAGGGAGAAGAGGAGGAGAGGAGGGGAGAGCACTCTTTCAGAACCCTTCTAATAGACTGTCCATTGGCTCAGTAGGTTCACCATTACGGTTTGAAGGTGTGCTTACCGTCTGAAAGTAGTTTGCATAGTCTATTTCTTTGGCCACAAAGTTGTACATATCGGCTGATAATTGATCCTGGAAGGGGGAGGAAAAAAATGAAACAAAAACATTACTTTTTTAATGCAGAAATAAATGTATTTTTGTTTATATAACTTCCAAGACAGGAAATAATTTTAATGAGAGGACTTTCAGAAGATGATTTGATTTGTTTTGAAAGATGGAGAGAGATAAAGAGGTTTAAAAAAGGATGAGACACAGAAAGGGAGAAACAGAGAGAGAGAGTGAGATAGAAACAGAGAGAGAGAGAGGGAGAGAGAGAAACAGAAAGAGAGGGAGCTAGAGAGAGCCTTTAAAAGGATGGGACACAGAAAGAGACAGAGAAAGAGAGAGAGAGAGAGAGAGAGATAGAGACAGAGAGGGAGAAAGAGAACGAGAGAGAGAAAAGGAACAATTCTTTCAATTACAATTACTGGAACAATCTTCAGCTCCTGGCCTCACTCTACATGATACAGAAGTATGCAGATGACCTGGTGCTGCTGTACAAGGGTCCCACTGAACAAGGTATACAGCAGCACCTGGATCTGCTGAAGAAATACTGTCCGAACTGGGCCCTGACAGTACATTTGAAAAAGACAAATATTATGGTCTTTAAAAAAAGCCCAGATCTCAGGAAAGCAAATATTGCTTTACTCTGCGCAACACCGCTCTAGAACTAAATTATGATGATCTAGGACTGGTGTGTCAGGGAGCTTTGGTCTGGCAGTCAATGTATGAAGAGGAAAAGCCTGTAGAGCTTTCTATGCAATAAAAATAAGATTCCTTAAAATAAATATTCCTATTAGAATTTGGACAAAAATCTACAATAGTGTCATAGAGCCTATTATGCTATATGGTAGTGAAATATGGGGCCCACTCAGTGAGCAAGACTACATTAAATGGGAAAAACATCCAGCTGAAAAATATGCTGTCAAAATATTTTACAAGTACATAAGAATGCCTCAAATAATGCATGCAGGTCTGAATGCCTCAAATAATTCTTATTCAAATCCAGAAAAGAACACAACATTTTATAAAGATCCTGAAGATAAGTCCAAACAAATATTTACAGTACAAGGCACTACAAACCCAAAAGCCCAGAAAAGTGTCCTCTCAGTCCCCTCAGTTGGTCCCAAAACTCACTACATTAACATATATTTACACAAACAGACTTCAAGTCAGCACTGCTTCACAACCAATAAGAGTCAACCAAATTATTAAACAAGACAAAAATACCTATTTGGAACACTGGAACAAGAGCACCAAATCCCCAAATAAACGGAATTGTTACCAGACCCTAAACAGAGATTACACACTGGCAGAGTATCTCTTCTCCGGCAGAGATACAAAGCAGAGAAAGACCCTGACCAAGTGCAGGCTCAGTGACCACAACTTAGCAGGTGAAAAAGGTAGACTTAAAAAGACATGGTTGCCTAAAGAAGACCGTATATGTGGTCACTGTAAGACAAGAGAGGTAGAGACAGAGATGCACTTCCTCTTAAATTGTGAGAAATATGCTGAAATCAGAACAGTATATTTCAGTAAATGTAGCAAAACCAAAAACAAATTCCTTTCCCTGAATAATGAGGACCAACTGGGAGTCCTTTTGGGGGGAGGGCCAAGATCTCCACTCAGCCCAATTTGTATTAGCCTGCTCCAATCTCAGAGATAGTGAGTAACCAACCAACACTGATTATATCTATAGAGATATAATCATCAATACATTGAAATTGAAATTATGATAACATACAATAGAATACATTCATTATGAGTGTAATTTCTAGGTTAAAAAAAGAATGTTTATTTTATCATGTTCACTAGTATGTATACAGTGCTTGTGTGTTTTATTTTTATTTTAAATAAACTAAACATTTTTACTACTGCATGTGTGTTAGAGAGACAGAGAGAGAGAGAGAGAAAGGGAGAGAGACACAAAGAGAGGGAGAGAGAGAGAGAGAAAGGAAGAGAGAGACAGAGGAGAGAGAGAGAAACAGAGAGAAAGGAAGAGAGAAACAGAGAGAGGGAGAGAGAGAGAGAGGCTTGCCCTGCAGATCTCCATGCGGTTGGCTGCCTCCTCCATCTCCTCCCTCAGGGCGTCGGCCTTGGCCCCTGAGGGCTGCAGGTTACTGGACAAACCCGACGATTTAGAGGACTGCTGCCACCTGAGAGAGAGAGGAGATCAGAGGCACACACACACACACAGACAGGAGCACACACACACACACACACACACACACACACACACACACACACACACATGAGCACACACACACACACACACACACACACACACACACACACACACACACACACACACACACACACACACACACGAGCACACACACAGGAGCACCCACACCCACACACACACACACCTTACACATGAGCACTCACACACACACACACACACACCACACATGAGCACACACACACACACACACACACACACACACACACACACACAAGCCTTGTCCTTACCTATGGCGGGCTTCAGAAGGCTCACATGACAAAGTGCCTCTATCTATTCCAGTGTTTTGGGAAGAGACCAACACGTCTGGGGAAACGTTTGTCGTTCCTGTTTCAAGACGCGGGGTTGGACGTGACAGGGGCAAATCTTTTAAGCGAGCGTTCAGGGCGTTTCGAGCGTTCGGGGGGGGGCGCGCCGTCCTCATGGAGATAAGTGTGGTCATCAGAACAACGGGTGACAAACCCAGGCCGATGAGTGTCATTAGCGAGAGGCCAGCCACTGCACACCGAGGGGTTACTGAGACACTGAGACACTTTTCACATTGATCTCAGGTGTGACTCACAAAGTTTAAATTAGGCCCATTAGGGGAGGGGCCCCCCGCTCACCATCCCCTCCTGCGCAGCGACTCTGACACCCCCCGCTTCTCACTGCTCCCTCCTGCGCTCCCTCCCTCTTCTCTTTTCACACCCCATGCTTCTCTACCTCTGCTTTTTTCTCACCCCCTCTCTCCCTCCATCTCTCTCTCTCTCTCTCTCTCTGTCTTTCTCAATCTCTGCTTCTCACACTCCCTTTCTCTATCTCTGCATCTCACTCTCTCTCACTCTCTATTCTCTGCCCCTCTCTTTTTCTCTCTCTCTCTCTCTCTCTCTCTCACACACACACTCTCTCTTTCCCTCTCTCATACTTTCTCTCTACCTCTCTCTCTCTCTCTTTCTCTCTCCCTCGCTGTGTTTAATGTAGGCTGATGGTGGGGGGTACAGATCTGCCCTTACATTTGAGAGAAAACAAACAGCGACTACCAGAGAAGAGAGGTTAACCGGCAAAGCAGCCAGGTCAGCATAGAAGAACAGCACAAAAAACAATCCCCCCGACAACGGTCTTCTCTGTCTCGAGCGTCTCTGATGCCCTGACGGTTCGCCTCAGACACGTCCTCCATCGGGCGAGGCCGTGCCAAACACCGTCACAATCGCGCGGAGACAAACTGTCCTTGCACACAGACACACACAAACACACACACACACACACAGCTCCAACAGAGAACCACTGATGGTTTCTTAAAAATAAAAACCACTCCCTATTGCTGTATCACAAGGTGCTGGAGAGTGCTCCAGTGTGACGTCATACACACAACGCCCAACAATCAACGCGATGCGCATTTATTTTCAAACCACTACGACAAATAACGTAATAATTTATTTTTGTATTAATTAAACTTTTTTTCTTCAATTTCTAGGCTATGTACATATGGGCGGCAGTGTTGGCATAATGGTTAAAGAACTGGGCTTGTAACACAAAGGTTGCAGGTTCGATCCCAGGTGGAGCACTGCTGTTGTACCCTTGAGCAAGGTACTTAACCTTAATTACTTCAGTTAATATCCAGCTGTATAAATGGATGTAAAGAAATGTAAACTGTGTAAGTCGCTCTGGATAAGAGCGTCTGCTAAATGCCTGTAATGTAATGTAATGTAATGTAAACTCCCTTCCGATTAAACGCCAACCTGAACTTTGAGTATGGGCTGCAGGGGGCAGCATCTGGCCGGCGTGCCCGTTTGGCGGGACCACCCGGCGGCTGTGGGACAGGGCGAGGGGCCTTTGGCTGGGTGGCGTCCCGGCGCTAAGCGGCAGAAAAAGCCTGGGTGCAACACGAACCGCCTGACATTTCCCACCGTGGTGGCGGACGGCCCAGTTCACAGGGGATGGGGTTTCCCTCGTCGCCGGAGGGGACGGGAAAAGCGTGGCTCGCTCTCCCTTACCGTGTGCGGGCAGAGTCCATGTCCAGGACCAGCTTGGCTAAGTGCTTCCTCTGCTTCTGAATGTTGGGGATTTCCACCTAAAAGGGGATGTAAAAGAAAACAAAACAGGAGTGGGAAAAAAAAACCCTCTTTAAGGCCCTTCAGACGGGAAACCATGGAACAAAACCACCCTTGTCACACCTTGTGTGGAATTAAGTCACACCCACACACCTGGCCCTGCTACCTGTTTGTCGGAGGTCTGTTAGCCCTACAGTATCCTATAACAGGACCATTCATTCTGGATCTGCAGTGTGGGGAAACAGTCAATACGGGGCTTTGTGCGAAACGCATCCTCTTCCTATGAGCTTTTTTAAATAACGCGTACTGGCGACAGATTTGGTGATGGAGGTCCAGAAGCAGACTCTATAGACTAACCAGATGGTCAGCTCCTGTATTCCTTCCGTTCTCTCTACTTCCCAAAGACAGAAGGTTCTATCCGGTTGATAACAGGATTATCCGGTGCAACAGTATGTTACAGTATCAGAACATCCATTGACACTGATTGTTGCCATTTGATGTTCCAATGTTGTACTTGGGTAACGCCCCTTCATGAATATTCATAAGAAGCATCAAATTGTAATGTTCCAGCTTCAACAGTAGGGAGACAGAATGTTGAATGTTAAGAATATTGTAGTATCTTCGGGCCTCCCGCGTGTTCCAGTGGTTACAACGTTCGACACTGGCCACGGAGACCGGGGTTCGATTCCCCGTTGCACCAGAGTCGGCTCTGGCTGGGAGTGCCATCGGGACGGCAATTGGCTGTCCGCCCCAGGGAGGGGGGAGGGAAGCCGACACACACAGTTCGCTGCGCACAGGAGTGGCTCTGGGGTACCGGAATCACAGTCGACGGCACGACGAGTGTTGTCTCGGAGGAGGCAGCGCTACGCCCCTTGTCACTGCCGGTCACAGAACTACGGCAGCAAACTACGAGGGAGGGGATTAACCTAAGAATAGCGGGAGTAATTGGCTACCAAATTGGGAGAAAAACAGGATAAAATCAGAAAACAAATTAAAAAATAAATATAATATTGTAGTATCTGGTTTGTCTCTAGGTCTCGCTGGTTTACCTCAGCGAGCACGTAGAGGGGCTCGATGACGTCTCTCTCGATCTGGAACTCGAACAGGATGAGCTCCTGGGCCATCCTGTCCTCCGTCTCTCCACACAGCTTCAGCATCTTCCTGCAGGGGGGAGGAGCCGGGGCACAGCCAATCACAGCACAGCAAAATCAGGACCCAGCCAATGAGTACGGAGAGGCCGGAGGAGGCCTAGCCAATCAGAACAGAGCAGAACCAGGACATGGCCAATGGGGGGGTGGGGGTCTCTGAGCAGAGGCGGGAGCACCCTGCTTCTGTTTCTTTCTTTATTTATTGATGGGCCCTTAGATTGGGAATGCTATGACTCTAGATGTAGACATACGTCAATGGCCGTTTATATCTGTTAACATTCATAAAGTAAATGAGTGTGTTAAGTGTGTGTGTGTGCATCTCCTAAGGCCAGGTGGCATACTGTAACAACAGCACAGACATGGATATGTATAGTATAACTAAACATCCAAAGATTGATTTACTTTGACTAACATACATACAGTAGATTTTCTGTAAGGACTTAAAAGCTGAAGGTCAGTGTAACATTTGCTAATGGGTTCTGTGTTGGGCTTGTGGTCTTTACAATCCATTAAACGTCAGGACTTTTTGAGGCAAGCTGGGATGGGTTTGGCACATGATCAATCCTTAATTAAGGAGATGGTCTGTGTGCGTGTGTGTGGGAGTGTATGAGTGTATGAGTGTGTATGCATGCACATGTGTGTGTGTTAATGGCGTAGTCAATAATTCATTTCAGGGGGGTTTAAGAAAGGACAACATGTATAGCCGTTTAAGGTAGGCTACATGGTGTACATGAACAAATTGTTGACCGAGGGAAGGAGTTGCTCGAACAAACTGTTCAGCAGTAGATTAACAGTTTCAAACTGTCATAAAACATTTTTTGGGTGGGGGGTTAAACCTGAAACTCCTCCCCCCGGGTGTGCTAGTGGTGTGTGTGGATATGTGCATGTGAATATGTGGGTGTATGTGGTGTAAGTGTGTGTATGAGAGAGTATGCGTGTGTGTGTGTGTGTGTGAGTGTGTGTGTGTGTGTGTGTGAATGTGTGTGTGTGAGTGTGTGTGTGTGTGTGTGTGTGTGTGTGTGTGTGTGTGTGTGTGTGAGTGTGAGTGTGAGTGTGTGTGTGTGTGTGTGTGTGTGAGTGTGTGTGTGTGTGTGTGTGTGAGTGAGTGTGAGTGTGTGTGTGTGTAAGGAGGCTCACCCCAGTAGGGAGTCGTCCCCCAGCACGGCTGCTCCCTCCACCAGACATTGGGCCAGAGTCGTCAGAGGCAGCTTTTTCTGAGCGAGGAAAAGAGACAGACCATCTCACACTCATTACCATAACCCAACAGAACACTAATGTGCACTTAATGTGCATGTGAATATTACAACATGTGCATGTGAATATTGTGGTTCTCTGTGGCTCAGTTGGTAGAGCACAGCATTGGCAACGCTTAGGTTGTGGGTTCAATCCCCATTCCCAGCATTCACTACTGTAAGTCGCTTTGGATAAAAGTTGTATTGTATATTACAACAAAACATAAAGATCCCCTCTTTCAGTCAAACTACAACAGTGTCAGAAAATCTGAAATATGAATGGGAATCGTCCCTGGAGTGCCTTCAGTCACCGGCAATCACATTCTGCAAACATGTGCTTCACATTTCTCATTCCTAAACTCAAACGCACCTGCAGTGTGACTGCCCTGCACGCCTGAGGCTCTCTTCATAATGTTTATAATTGCTCTCAGCTGTGTTCCAAACGGAAGCTAACACACTGATGGATAGTGATCGGAAGTGGAATTTGTCTAAATGGGTGCTACACATTGGTCGTGACTGAGGTGAGTGTCGCCCCTTCACTGTAAAAGATCATGAGATGGAATATGAAGGCATTAGAATTGAGCAGGAGACGGGTGAACACACCGAGGGTGACCTGACCGATCTCTTCTCCACTTCCACCCCTTGCTGGCCCTGCAGGCAGGCCGTCAGCCTCTTGTGAGTGCTGTGGGACACCTGCTTGACCAGCTCCAGACGCTTCTCCACCTGGCCGTGATAGAAAAAAACCATCACTGAGCACGCTCAGAACACGGGCTGATGACCACTAGAACTCTCCCACACAGGGCACTCATTCTAACAGACTATGCTGGGAGGTAAGGCACACACTGACACACACATAAAGACACACATACACACACACGCATGCATGCATGCACACACACACGCGCACGAACGAGCATACACGCACACACGCACACACACACACACAGAAACACACACTAGGGACACGAGCTGCAGCAGGGGAGAGATTATACGTTAATCAATTGACTGCAGAGTTCAAAGTTCATCTGTGTGAGAGACATTAGACACATATACATCATGCTTTCCATGCACTTGCAGTTCATTAAGTTCAATCACAGAGGGCATTATTCCTCGGCAGATTAACCCTTGCTTTAACCCTAATGCAAATGTACCACCTTTTACAAACAGCGCATGATTTGTAAATAAGAGGGTAAATAGATCATTTACCTGGAGAAGATCTTCACTTAATACTTCTGTCTTTTCTGCCCTGAAATGAAGAAACAAAGAGGAGGTTATAATGGAGGCAAATTATATTACCAGCAGCCATGGGAATGGCAGAATACAGACACTCACTACCTGCTAAATCACACTGCATCATGCCTGGAATGTTTCTGTGGCTGACTCACGGCCCTTTTCATGTCATGAATGTGCCAAGTTGCAACAATGTTCATTTAGGCCGCTCCAAGGTTGGGCAACACTCCCGGGGAAACGAGCCGTTCCGTATGAATTGGCTGAATGACAGTGTAAACACGGCATCACATTCGCCCCCTTGCTGAAGTTCCAGGGGGATCTCTCTGTCCGGTTGGGGCCGGAACACTCTTACACACCGCCCACCCCCCGGACACTGAAGTCAGCTCACGTCAAGATGTCAGGCCCCCATAGATCACAAAAGAAAATGTTTCAAAAAAAAATGTTTTCAATGTAATTATTATTATTTTTTAACAAAATGTTCAGCTGTGAAAGAACGAGAATCGCACTCTCTAAACAGACCTGAGGCGTCTGGGTGGGAAAGCGATATCGCCTCCCCCTGTCCCTGGAAACACATGGGACCTAGAGGGGAACTTGCTGTGTCATCTTAGCCTCTTTGTTTCAGACACGGCTGCAAGCGTTTGGTGGGCTGGGTGGGTACTGCGCTGGCTCTGTGCTGCCACACCATTCATGTTGAAGGGAGAGACTCTAGTACAGCAGGTCCATGTCGGTAACACAAAGCCTGATCTTGTACTGTACCACTGTGTATAGGAGACTAATGAAATGTAAAGATGTTCCCGGGACATACTGTATGTGCTCATTAATGACAGCTGTGGCTTTGCCTGACCTGCACTGACCCTGCACTGACCGCAGCTCTCTCACAGGGCCCAGGGAGAATCAGTGATGTCTGTCTGTTCCGGCAAATGCCCCCAGAATGACACACACTCACAGCTCACACTGCTGCTCTGACCACTGCTCCACAATGCTGCTCTGACCACTGCTCCACAATGCTGCCCTGATTGCTGATCCATACTTCTGCCCTGACTGCTCCACACTGCTGCCCTGACTGCTGCTCCACAATGCTGCCCTGATTGCTGATCCACACTGCTGCCCTGACCACTGCTCCACACTGCTGCTCTGACTGCTGCTCCACACTGCTGCCCTGACCGCTGCTCCACAATGCTGCCCTGATTGCTGATCCATACTTCTGCCCTGACTGCTCCACACTGCTGCTCTGACTGCTGCTCCACAATGCTGCCTGACCGCTGCTCCACAATGCTGCCCTAACCGCTGATCCACACTGCTGCTCTGACTACTGCTCCACACTGCTGTCCTGTTCACTGCTGGTCTCACCAGGTCAATTCAGATATAGGACAGGGGACGGGGAGGTTAGGGGCAAGTTTTAGAGGCCTGCTTGTCCCTCACTGTTCCCCCTCCAGTGGTGACTAAACAGGACCCAGGAGACCCACAGTACTGCATAATCTCAGACCCATTGTACCTACTGTCTACTGGGTGTGCAGGCTTTTGTTCCAGCCCAGCACTAACACACCTGATTCAAATATTCACTGTCTTGATGTGCAGTTGATGAATGAAATCAGGTGTGTTAGTGAAGGGATTCATGGAATCAGGTGTATTAGTGAAGGGATTCATGGAATCAGGTGTGTTAGTGAAGGGATTCATGGAATCAGGTGTGTTAGTGAAGGGATTCATGGAATCAGGTGTATTAGTGAAGGGATTCATGGAATCAGGTGTGTTAGTGAAGGGATTCATGGAATCAGGTGTGTTAGTGAAGGGATTCATGGAATCAGGTGTGGGCTGAAGCCTGCCAGTAGATCTCCAGGACTGAACCTGGGCATCCCTGGTGTACACTGTATAGGAGTTCCTCATGAGGTCACTCTGTGCACACTGCAGGAGAGCTAATTTACAGAGCTGTACACACCACAGAAAACAGAGAGCAAACAGGCCTTCAACGGCCCTGCAGCCCATCCCATCTGTCAACACTGAGACCCACAGATAACCAACCACAGGGCTCGGCTCCTGTGCGGCCGAGGAGGTGGCTTCCCAGGGTTTCACAGAAGGCCTATACTGACAAGCCCACCCGGCTCTTGTGAAACCCCCTCACACCCACACTCACACAAACACACACGCGCAAACGACGGGGCGGGGGGAGTGAACTTACGGCAGCTTCCTCCTGCGCTTGGCTTAGAAAATGATCAGCCTTCTCCTCCACATCTCCACTGTCTGTGTGTGTGTGTGTGTGTGTAGGGGAGCGAGTGTACACGGCTGGTTTACGGTCGAGGGAAAACGTCTCTGGAATGAGACCCGATTGTCAGGTCCTTTCACTGTGACACTAAGGTCACCCACCAACCCCCCTCCAAAATACCCACAAACAGGGCGAGCCAGACCAGACAGTGCAGAGAGAGAGAGAGAGAGAGAGAGAGAGAGAGAGAGAGAGAGAGAGACAGAGAGAGACAGAGAGAGACAGAGAGAGAGAGAGAGACAGAGAGAGAGAGAGAGAGAGAGACAGAGAGAGAGAGAGAGAGAGAGAGAGAGAGAGAGAGAGAGAGAGAGAGAGAGAGACAGAGACAGAGACAGAGAGAGAGAGAGAGAGAGAGAGAGAGAGAGAGAGAGAGAGAGAGAGAGACAGAGACAGAGAGAGAGACAGAGAGAGAGAGAGAGAGAGAGAGTACAGTGCTCTGTGTTCTGTCTCAGATGAGCCTCTGCCCACCGCGACTCACCCCCTCTCCTCCACGCTGAGGGCAGAACCCAGCACTGATTGATTTGGCCTCTGGCCTCATACGGGAGGAATGTTTCTCTACTCTTTTTAACAGACACTTTTCCTCAATCTGTGGCGGCCTGACAGAAGCATCGATACTTATGACGGATGACAGCAGAGAGGGCCGCAGAGCTGAGGTCCAGTGGAGCGGAGAGAGACACTGCCCCCTGAGGCTGGTTTCTGTATGACAGTTGTGTTTCACAGCAGGGCACATCCAGAATGGGACACTCCAGCCTGAAGGCCTTGGTTTCTACTGGACTCTCATGTACATCCCAACACCTCAGAATGCAAGGGGTACAGCGGAGGACTGGGGCTGCACTGTGTGTGTGTGTGTGTGTGTGTGTGTGTGTGTGTGTGTGTGTGTGTGTGTGTGTGTGTGTGTGTGTGTGCATGGACACACCTGCGTGTGCATACGTGAACATCTGTTTGTGTATGTGTATGTTTCAAAACAACACAACCTCACATTTGACCCATTTCTAAAGCTGGTTTCCCTGTAGAAGGGTACAGCAATTTTTCCCCAACTAGGATTAAAACTCGCAACTCCTTCCCACAGTGCAAAAACACAGAGGACACCAGCTGACAGCTGCTACAAACAGAGAGCATGGGCCCGTTTTAATCCCACAAACTCTCCAAACGCAGGCGCTAAAGTGGCACAAGTCACAACAATCCCTCCCTCCCTGAATTGGACGAGACAGCAAACAAAAGCAGAAGCACAGAGGCCCCAGAGAAGGCCCCAGAGACCCACCAGGCGGAGATGTTGTTGAGGCGGCGCGGCGAGGCGCGGCGAGGCGAGGCCTGTGTGATGGATAGCAGCAGTCCTGCGCTGAAGCGCTTACGCTACCGAGCCTGGGCGCGAGCAGACACATTGTTCCTTTTTTTAGACCGCCGTGATGGATGTGCGGCAGCAGCGGCGCCAAAATGCCGCTAATGTCTCCTGCAGGAGAGCCTGGCGGGGCCTGAAATACCCTCCCGCAGAAACACATCCACAGAATTACTCATCACTTACACTTCACCTGAAATACCCTTCACCCGCCCGTCACCTGAAATCAAATCACCTACACATTGCCTGATATACCCAACAACTACCCTCGCCTGAAATACTCATAAGCTACCGCTCTCCTGAAATACTAATCAACTACAGCTCACCTGAAATACTCATCACCTACCCCTCTCCTGAAATACTAATCAACTACAGCTCACCTGAAATACTCATAAGCTACCCCTTGTTCAAAATACTCATCACCTACCCCTCTCCTGAAATACTAATCATTTTACATTTTTACATTTTTAGGCATTTAGCAGACGCTCTTATCCAGAGCGACTTACACAGTTTACATTTCTTTACATACAATCCATTTATACAGCTGGATATTTTACTGAAGCAATTCAGGTTAAGTACCTTTAGCTCAAGGGTACGACGGCAGTGCCCCACCTGGGAATTGAACCTGCAACCTCTGAGTTCCAAGCCCAGCTCCCTAACCATTACACTACATTGCCGCCTATTATACTACACTGCCACCTAATCAACTACAGCTCGCCTGAAATACTCATAAGCTACCCTTTGTTCAAAATACTCATCACCTACACCTTGCCTACAATACTCACGGGCTACACCTCAACCGAAATACTCTTTGATGACACTTCTCCTGAACTACTCATGGGCTGCATGTGGTCTATGGGGTCCTGTCTCTGTGCTGGAAGCAGGAGGCGTTCAGAGCCTCAGCTCATATCTATTCCCACTGCACTGATTGCTATATTGCTGTGGAGAACCTCTGACCTGCTGTTAAACGTATTACTTTCCCCACCGGACTGCAGCGCATATACTGATATTATAGCTGTACTGGCAGATCTGAACCACACAAGAGCTTCAGGAACTCTCCAAGCCTTAATTCTGTCATAACGGAACCAGGTCTGATTGAGGAAGCAAAGTTAACCCCCATAGGCCAGACTTTGGCCGAGAATCTGCTGACTGAGCGTGTGTGGGAGGTTGGGGGGTTTGGGGGAAGAGGAAGGGGGAGTAGAGAGATCCACACCGGGGGGAGAGGGGGAGGGGGGGGCAGGCAAGTAGAGATAATTAAACCCTGAAATTAACACCCCAATCACTCCCTGAACCAGGTCAGCAGAAACACCAGTATGATTTAAGGAGAACACTGACACCACACCTATCTGGCCACAATCACATTGCTGTGAGGACCATGCTGCTGTAACCCAATCACATCTCTCATCGCTGTGAGGACCATGCTGCTGTAACCCAATCACATCTCTCATCGCTGTGAGGACCATGCTGCTGTAACCCAATCACATCTCTCTGAGTCTGAGGACTGTGCTGCTGTAACCCAATCACATCTCTCATCGCTGTGAGGACTGTGCTGCTGTAACCCAATCACATCTCTCATCGCTGTGAGGACTGTACTGCTGTAACCCAATCACATCGCTGTGAGGACTGTGCTGCTGTAACCCAATCACATCGCTGTGAGGACTGTGCTGCTGTAACCCAATCACATCGCTGTGAGGACTGTGCTGCTGTAACCCAATCACATCGCTGTGAGGACTGTGCTGCTGTAACCCAATCACATCTCTCATCGCTGTGAGGACCGTGCTGCTGTAACCCAATCACATCACTCTGAGTCTGAGGACTGTGCTGCTGTAACCCAATCACATCTCTCATCGCTGTGAGGACCGTGCTGCTGTAACCCAATCACATCTCTCTGAGTCTGAGGACTGTGCTGCTGTAACCCAATCACATCGCTGTGAGGACTGTGCTGCTGTAACCCAATCACATCTCTCTGAGTCTGAGGACTGTGCTGCTGTAACCCGTTGCTCTTTCATCCGAAGGGATCATGCATTTCTATATCCTCCGTTTGTGTGCTGGGTTGTTCCAGGACAGTGACTAAGCCTGCCCATGAGGGCCTAGGTAAGGTGATTTTACAGACTTCCCTAGAGGCACTGCCTCAGGGAGCTGAGTCAATACTCCACAGTGGAACTCAGCACCAGGGTCTCAATACGACTGAACCACAGCACCAGGGTCTCAATATGACTGAACCACAGCACCAGGGTTTCAATACGGTAGAACCACAGCACCAGGGTCTCAATACGGTAGAACCACAGCACCAGGGTCTCAATATGACTGAACCACAGCACCAGGGTTTCAATACGGTAGAACCACAGCACCAGGGTCTCAATACGGTAGAACCACAGCACCAGGGTCTCAATATGACTGAACCACAGCACCAGGGTTTCAATACAGTAGAACCAGAGCACCAGTGTCTCAAAACGACTGAACCACAGAACCAGGGTCTCAATACGGTAGAACCACAGCAGCAGGGTCTCAATATGGTAGAACCACAGCTTTGACTTTCTCAGTCCTGCAGACCCACAGCTTATAGGATCAGAACACACTTTGCCACAGAACACACCATGCTGGAGAGGTTCACAGGGGGTGAGAGCTAACCACACACACTGCTATAGAACACACTGCGTTGGATTGACACTAATGATCGCCCAACTGACAAAACATGCGTTTGTTTCTCCTGCTCCATTCTGTGAAAAATAAAGTCAGAGCACATTGGTATGGGAATATCAAAATCCCAGCTGAGAGAAAATGTCACCAGAGCTGAAAATGACAAAGATGAATAAATTATGCCAAAAAAGTACACTTTAGACACTAAAGCACACACAATACTATTGTCTCCATACTGACTCATTGTTGAACCTCGCAGCATATACAAACACGTCTATCGAAAGACAGCAGGGTGTGTTTCCAGATAAACCAAATTTAAGAAAAGAAACATGAACAAAATGAAAACAGCCATAGCCCAGATACAACTGCCGAGACCTGAAGCGCTCTGGTAATGAGATTGAACAATGGTAGAGCGCAATCCCAGAGGAACGTCTATTTCGGGAATTCTGTGTCACTTGCAGTGGTACACCAGCTTCCACACTCTGCCACCAGGGGGCGGACATACCAAGAATGGCTTCCTGTCAGTCCCGTGAGAGTGCGACGACGCTGTGATGTGTTTTGTACTCAGAGACAAACGGCACAGGGGAAAACCAGGCCTGAACCAATCAACACCTCTGTTTCACTGCACATTTAAAATCCCTGTCACAAATATATATATAGAAATGTAAAATAAATGTAAAAAAAACAACTGCCATTTGGACTTAGATTTCTCCCATTTAAATGCTGTTGAAAGGGAAAATGCTGAAGTGAAGAAGCACAGTAGACCATAATCCAGCAGATGCCCTTTCCCACACAACCCACAGTAAAGCAGGCGATGAAAACCACGAGTCTCGACCTGGGTTGTGTCCGTTCAAGCCTGCGAGCGGCTCGAGGAACGAGCCCAATGCCTGCAGTCCGTGCAAACACAACACAACTGCTGAGGAGAGGCTTTCAGCTGAGGCACACTTTTTCACTTGAAACCCATATGCATGGCGTGTGCACTGGAAGCAATTCATATTCATATCTAGCACTGTAAAAAGCCCTATAAACCATAACCAAATAAAAATCACTTGTCAACTGTATGATGACCATGAGGCTGAAACTGGAGGCAAGACAGAAGGATGCAGCCCTGGTGTGGGAGGCAGGCAGGCAGGGCTGCAGGTGAGAATGGGGGAGGGGCCATGCTGGCCTGGGGGAGGAGACATATGGAAATGGGGGAGGGGCCATGCTTGGCAGGGGGAGGAGACATATGGGAATGGGGGAGGGGCTATGTTGGCCTGGGGAAGGGGACACATGGGAATTGGGGAGGGGCCATATGGGAATGGGGGAGGGGCCATGCTGGCCTGGGGGAGGAGACATTATGGGAATGGGGGAGGGGCTATGTTGGGTAGGGGGAGAGTCGATAAAGAGCAGGGGAAGAGGAAGGCTAGGCTAGGGGATGAGACACGTGGCTAAGTTACAGGAAGGGAGTAGATGCAGGTGTGAGGAATGATCTCTGACAGACAGCGGCCTCCAGAGACAGAACAGGTGGAACAGGTGCACAGCGCTGCCTCTGATCAGAGAGGGGCCACAGAGTCAGAGGAGAAGAGGACAGGGCTGCTGGAGATGTCACACAGGGACAGATATCCAGAACTGCATCTGCGTGCATGTGTGTGTGTGCGTGCGTGTGTGTATGTGTGTGTGTGTGTGTGTGTGTGTGTGTGCGCAAATAGGTGTGTGTATGTTAGTGTATGAGAGTGTGTGAGTATGTGCGTGTGTGTGTGTTTATGTGAATGTTAGTGTTTGAGAGTGTGGGTGTGTTCGTGTGGATGAGTATGTGGGTGTGTGTGTGAGTATGTGTGTGTAAGTATGTGTGTTTATGGGTGTGTGTGTGTATGTGAATATGCGTGAGTATGTGTGTATGTATGTGTGTAAGGGTGGTAATCATATGAAGACATCTCTGTACTCCAGTCCCACACATGCAGATTTGTGTCTCCAAGGTTATTCTAGAAAGAGGAGAAGATGAAGGATGTTTCCACCCCCACACACAACACGCTATCTCTCTTCTCCCTTTCAAATACAAATACACACAAAACACATTATCTCACAAACATGTGCCCCCACACAAAAACATGCACGCACACACACACACATAATAAACTCTCTGTCTCTTCTCTTTCTCTCTCACACACCCACACAATACACTATCTTACACACAAACACAATATACTCTCACACACATACACACAAATATGCACTCAATAATATGCACACAAAATATATCTCTCTCACACACACACGCACACACACACATACACTTTGATCATGACGATCTGCAGAGAGAGAAACCCAACACTGCCTCCATAGAATTAAATGTTCCACAGAGCAGCTGCTGCTGCTATGCTACAATCAGAAACACGTTCAACTGAGACAGGGGCAGGGAGAGGGAGAGGGGGCAGGGGGCAGGGGCAGGGAGAGGGAGAGGGGGCAGGTGGCAGGGAGAGGGAGAAGGAGAGGGGGCAGGGCCAGGGAGAGGGGAGAGGGGCAGGTGACAGGGAGAGGGAGAAGGAGAGGGGGCAGGGGCAGGGGAGAGGGGGCAGGGACAGGGAGAGGGAGAGGGGGCAGGAGACAGGGGCAGGGGCAGGGGGCACAGGGGGCAGGGGCAGGGCAGGTGACAGGGAGAGGGAGAGGGAGAGGGGGCAGGTGACAGGGACAGGGAGAGGGAGAGGGGGCAGGAGACAGGGACAGGGACAGGGGCAGGGGGCAGGGGAGGGAGAGGGGGAGAGGGGGCAGGAGACAGGGGCAAGGACAGGGGGCAGGGGCAGGGAGACAGGGAGAGGGGGCAAGAGACAGGGACAGGGGCAGGGGGCAAGGGCAGGGAGAGGGGGCAGAGGGCAGAGACAGGGAGAGGGTATAGGAGACAGGGACAGGGGCAGGAGATAGGGGCAGGGGTGGGGCAGGGACACAGACAGGGATGAAAGTGACCAGCTTCAGAGAGAGAGGGGGAGGGGGAGAGAGGGGAGTTGAAGACAAAGGGTGAGAGAGAGGTGAGTGAAAAGGGGAGAAAGGAGAGAGGAAGACAAAGAAGGCAAAAAGGAAAAGATGAGATTGAGAAAAGAGAGACAGAGGGAGAGAGAGGAATACGAGTTTGGAGAGAGACATGAGTGTCAGATCTCTGGGAGTGAAAGTACAGCTGTGTGTTATTCACCCTGAGGAGTTTGCCCCTGAAGTGAAGGCTGGAATGGGGGGAAGGCAGGGAGCACGGCAGCCAACACCCATGAAGCCGGACTTTCTCATTACATCATCAACACTGCAGTCAAACCTACAGCTGGGTTACAGAACAGACCTGACACTGCGGTGCCCTTAACCATGCGAGTGGTTCCATATGGGTAACCCAGCACTATGAGGGTACAGGGTGGTGTATAAACCCAGCCCTATGAGGGTACAGGGTGGTATATAAATACCGACAGAGCTAACCAAGCTGTAGAACAGTATAGGGTGGTATATAATCCCAGCAGTATAAAGGTATATAAATACCGACAGAGCTAACCAAGCTGTAGAACAGTATAGGGTGGTATATAATCCCAGCAGTATAAAGGTATATAAATACCGACAGAGCTAACCAAGCTGTAGAACAGTATAGGGTGGTATATAATCCCAGCAGTATAAAGGTATATAAATACCGACAGAGCTAACCAAGCTGTAGAACAGTATAGGGTGGTATATAATCCCAGCAGTATAATGGTATATAAATACCGACAGAGCTAACAAAGCTGTAGAACAGTATAGGGTGGTATATAATCCCAGCAGTATAATGGTATATAAATACCGACAGAGCTAACAAAGCTGTAGAACAGTATAGGGTGGTATATAATCCCAGCAGTATGATGGTATATAAATACCGACAGAGCTAACCAAGCTGTAGAAAAGAGCAGAGAGGTATCAACCTAGCAGCACAGCATCTGTGGTGAATATGAAGAGAGAGGGAATGAGGGAAGATGGCGGATGGATTTGTGGAGAGATAGGGAGAGAGAGAGAGAGAGAGAGAGAGGGAGATGCAGAGAGAGCGAGGGAGGGGGAGGTACAGTAAGGGACGAGGTCTAGCTGATTAATCTTTAAACTCCACACAGCTCTTCCATTAATAATGAGAGAGGGAATGAGAGAGAGAGACAGAGAGAGGGAGAGAGAGGAGACTGCTTTAGGTCTTTAATTGAATTGATGACAGATAACAAAATCATGCGTATTTAATTATGTCTATATTTGTCTATATTGAACTTGATAGCATACGTTAGCTAAATTTTGTGTAAAATGACACTGAATCGAAAATGGAGAAAAATGGAAACCACTAAATAATAGATATAATATAATTATTTTTGTAACAGCGTAGCAGTGTGGTGGCAGTGTGGTATAATGGTTATGGAGCTGGGCTTGTAATGCAAAGGTTGCAGGTTTGATTCCCAGGCAGGCCACTGCTGTTGTACCCTTAAGCAAGGTACTTAACCTGAATTGCTTCAGTAAATATCCAGTTGTATAAACGGATTGTATATAAAGAAATATAAATTGTGTAAGTTGAGTGTCTGCTAAATGCCTGTAATGTAACATACGATGATGGCCACAGAAGCCACAGCAAGGCACAATGTTAACTGGCACCAGTGTTAGGATCATTTCTGATTGTTAAAATCATTTCTGAATTTCGCTCGGATATGTGTATGCCTCACATTATGATTGTGTATAAAATGTATTTAAAGCATGGTCCCTAGACAATGACTCCCCAACATGACCAATCAACACTATCTATAGATTTTTTCTGTATCCGAAGTGTGCTCAAAGCTGAAAAAAATTACAGCCAAACATTTTTGTCAGCTTCATTGTGAAATAATAATCTGTTCAGAAAGGCTGTGTGTAGGGCCCTCCTGGGTGGTGTAGCGGTTACAACATTTGACGCTGGCCACTGCGACCGGGGTTCGACTCCACCGGCCGCGCCAGTCGGCTCTGGCCGGGAGTGCCACTAGGGGGCGGCAATTGGCTGTCCGCCCCAGGGAAGGAGGAGGGAAGCCGACATGGGTCCGCTGCGTATAGGAGTGGCTCTGGAGTTCAGGCTTAGCGGGTGCCATCTCGGAGGAGACGATACTTTGCTTCTGTCACTGCCGGTCACAGGGCTATGGCAGCGAGCTCACAATACAAGGGGGGGATTGACATGAAAAATAGAGGGTGCAATTGGCTACTAAAGCGGGAGAAAATTTGATAAAATCAGAAACAAATTATTTTAAAAAAGGCTGCGTGTAGTTTCACCTGTCTGAGGATTGAGAAGATGCATCAGGTCATTTATCAGTCAATACTCATCGCTTGCCTTGACTGACAGGCCATGTAATCAAACAACGCGCACCTGGGGCATCCTCAGCCCACTTCTTTATGGCGTAAGAAGCGAAGGCGCCTTTATCGACCGCGCACTGTGGCGAGCCATTCACGGGAGTCCGCACGATGAGTCTCACGAGGATGGGGGAGGATGATTCGATTTTCAGAAATGAGCTGCGTCCATTCCCGAGAAAGTGGAGGGTGTTAGGCAAAACGTGTGAGCACACAGCGTTTCCCCCTTTCTCCTGAAAACGATCGCGGCACTCTGCAAAGACATTCTCGTCTGAACCCACTCATGAAACCGGCCACCGCGTGTATTACTGCACTCAAGTGGAAGGGATTCTGCGTCTTACAGGTGGAGGTTATTTGAGTACATCACTGCTTACAGGTGGAGTTTATATAAATGTTTAAATATGTTTAAATACTGCTTACAGGTGGAGTTTATTTAAATACATAACTGCTCTCAGGTGCAGTTTATATAAATACATTGGAGCTTACAGGTGTACTTTACATAAATACATTGCTGCTTACAGGTGGAGTTTATTTAAATACATCACCGCTTATGTAAGGAATGCCAACTTTCCTGCAGAGCTACAGTCAAAGGCGTGGGTTTTATGTGAACATTGTCTCTGCCCATGTAGCGGGTGTGCTCTGGTACGTGAGCGTCCGCTACAGAAAGTGACGTGTATAAGAGTGTGATTAGTTCCCAGAGTTGGAGACTTGAGTCTTTAGCTCAGCGAGCTTAATCGCTCTCTTGTCGCGCCGAGATCCCCGGTTCGAAACTCGCTGCGGGCAGAACCAACACCGTCACATTGGTGCCGTGACTCGGATGCTACGACTGTTGGTAATCGGTTGGGCCGTGGTTGCTGCCGCAGGAGTTTCGAGGGGGAGAATGTAGCGGGTGTGCTCTGGTACGTGAGCGTCCGCTACAGAAAGTGACGTGTATAAGAGTGTGATTAGTTCCCAGAGTTGGAGACTTGAGTCTTTGGCTCGGCGAGCTTAATCGCTCTCTTGTCGCGTCGAGATCCCTCGGTTCGAAACTCGCTGCGGGCAGAACCAACTCCGTTACACCCACAATATTCAAAGCTAAATTATCTCGGTGTGGATACATCCGTTTGCATGTAGCTAGCCAGCTAACTAGTCAACCAGTTAGCTAACCTTGCTAAATATCTGGCCAAGCTCGTATTCACTTTGCCACATATCCCAGCATCCCGTTGGCCTTATTTCTGCTGTGACCTTAACCCTTTACGGTGCGGATAAATGTGTACAAGTTTTATATACACGGCCTACGACTCTGGCTACAGTCTCATACTGGTTTCAAAAGCTGGAAACCATTCTATTAAAGACATAAGTGCCTCACAAGGGTTTTACATTTCTGTTGTCAATGTGTAATAATGCCATGACAGGCAAAAGACTATTGTGACCTCCTTCCAACAGGTGTCCTCGCCAGCACACAAGCACACACACAGCTAGTCCACTCTCCCCTCCTCCCGTGCTCTACGCTCCTCTGTAACATCGCCCCCTATCTGTCCCCACAGGTACACCGCCACAGCATCTTAAACACACAAAATTTCGGTAAAACCCCTTTCAGGCGACACCATTAAATCGAATTTTGGATCCCTGCCCACTGTTTGAAACCACCAGGCTCGTTAAGAGCGCACGCTGCTGCGTCGTTCATCTGTCAGCTGACAGCGTCGCCTCGGCAACAGAGCTGCCAAATGTCACAGGTATTCAGCAGCTGAGACCCTGGCCACCTTCAAGCGACGACTGAAGACTCACCTCTTCAGGGTGCACCTCTCCCCGTAGTCCGGTTTTTGTTAACTTAGGGACATACTTGCTTAGTTTACACGTCTACTTGTTTATGTATTGTATTAGGCTTAGGCATTATTTCCTGCATTGAGTGCTTTACTGCTACCTCTGAATTGTGGCTACAGATTTACCTACAGGGTCCTAGTTTAACTATGTGGTTGCTCCTAGCACCCAGGAATTGTACTTCCCACTAGGTGGCTCTGGATAAGAGCGTCTGCCAAATGCCTGTAATGTAATGTAATGTAATGTAATGTATTCCGTTTGCAGAGCAGATGCTCAGCTCAGCGTGGTAAACACTGAAAATCTTGTCTCTGATTTGCCGTCTCGTTATGAATATTAATGAAGGGGGTGGGGTTAAAGGCAGGACATACACCGCGAGCACAGCAACAACACGGACAGCACCTGAACCCCTCGAGTAACCGAAGCAGAAGCTCCTAGGCAAGGAAGCAACAACAGGCTGACCGGCTCCTCTTTCAACAGGCTCGGGCACTGCCCTGGGATATTTTGGAGTGTCGCAGTTGAGGCTGTGTTTGATAGCGCGTTGATCCACCCTTCGCTGGGGGAAAAGAGCAACCAGCACACCTCTCCTGGCTGCCCTCCCGCCCCCACCTCGCCCAGGAGGCAGCGAGCCAGACACCTTAAACTCCTCTTGTAAACTCTTTCTCCACCTCGTTTGCCAACACATTCCTCTCAGTCTGCGGCAGGCGGCCGCTCACACTGTTCCACATGAATTACGCTTCGCACCGCCCCGCCGACAGAGGAGAGGACCAAGAAGAGAACACATGTCTCAATTATTATTCTCCTGCTCCAAACGTCAGCGGCGAAGCAGGATCACCAGCCTGTATCTGTATCTGTAAGAGCCTCTCTAGAAGGACTGCAGTGTTGTGACCTCCCAGGATGCATGTGGAACTCAGCACACTTTTCTGATAGCATCTGAAGCACTCCCAAAGACCTCTTTGCCCTGTCCTGAGTTAGAGAGGGAGTGGAGGAGGGGGGCGGAGAAGAAGGAAGGAAGAGAGGATGAGAGGGAGAGAGGATGACAGGAGAGAGAGAGAGAGGGGGTGGGGGCCCTGAACACTAACCTTCAATTAAGCATCGCCAGCCTGAACGTCTTGTTTTGGGTTTCTGTCAAACTCTGAATCACAAGTCGAATGTTCTTTCAGCAGCGCAAGGCCACCCTTCCAGGGATTAACACGGGGAATCTGATAAACAGCATTAGGGGGATCAGAGCAGATCACTTTTATTGTGACAAAGTGTGCGCAGATGGAGCGAGCGAGCGCTGCGATTTAGGGACTCCTGTGGGACGTGGGCTGGGGAAACGCTCACGGCTGAGTCTGCCACGCAGTGCCGATATCCCATAATCCCCCCCTCCCCTCCCCTCGCACCCCACCTCCCTCATCCTAATAGAGAGAACAGGCTAATGACTGTGACAGAGCTGAGCTGTGCCGCAGGGCTCCATCTCTCTATTCCTGTCTCTCTCCTCAATCATTTCCCCTACTCTCCCCCTTACCACACCCCCCCCCCCTCACCCCCAAACCTCGGGGACGTTCTCTCTTCCAAGGAAGAGAGGTGAGAATCTCCCATCAATCCCATCAATCCCAGTTACAATGCGGGACGGGGACGGGACAGGGTGGAATGAGGAGCGCCTCCACATCCATCAGTCGGGAGCCCACACACGGCGCAGTGGTGACACTTTTCTTTCACAGGACGGCTACCGGGGGGGGGGGGTCTGGCCCCTCAGTGTGCTGGTCGGGCCCCTCGCTCTCCCCCGCGGGCCCCCTGTTAATCACCAGGGCTCACACACGGGAGTCTCCTGCTCCTCCGCGCTCCCAGATCTATAAAACAGCCGTGGCGTCGGGCCGGGTCGCCTGCACGGGTCAGAGGAACAGCCCGATCCCAGGCTACAGATTCACATTCAAACTCAAATTCAAAATGCTTCATTGCCACGGCATATTTGAATAGGATTGGCAAAGCTTTACATTAAAAAAAACATTCAACGCAATAAACTGCATAACGGTATGCCCTAAACGCCACTAAAATGACTTCTTACACAACACTCAATGTGCGCAAAATCTCTCTCCCACTCTCTATCTCCCTCTCTTTCTCTCCCCCTCTCTCTCTCTCTCTCTCTCTCCCTTTCTCCATCTCTCTCTATCTCTTTCTCTCTCCTCATTCCCTCCCTAGCCCACTCTCGCTCTCTTTTTAAAATTTGGGAGTCGTATGCTACGCTGTGCGGTGCTACGCGAAGACTGACTACAGACTCCCGAAGACCCTCTTCCAGGTGAAGCAGGAATACCCAGCATGCCTCATTCACACCATTGCGCGGGGCGGGGGTGGTTGCCATGGCAACCTGCTCCCTGAAAGGGCTGGATAAAAATACTGCTCACTGAAGAAGATGTATGGAGAAGATGAACGTTGCATTAGGGTACTGAGGAGCTATTTTAACATGTTCTCCCTTTACCGGGCGGGGCTTGAGAAAGGCTCAGCCGTCATTTGTCACCGTGCCGTGACAGCTGACACCGACACCCACCAATCCCTGCTCTCTCCCCGTCTCCAAGGTCAATCTGCTGCTGGGTGTTTGGGAGGTACTTCTGAAAGAGACGTACCATTACCCAACCCTCCAGCAAAACCGTGACACCGGGGGTGGGTTTGTGCACGTATGTGTGTGTTGTGTGTGTGTGTGTGTGTATGTGTACACGTGTATGTGTGTGCTTATATATGTACGTGTGTGTGTGTGTGTGTGTGTGTGTGTGTGTATGTACACATGTGTATCTGTGTAAGTGTGTGTGCGTGTGTATGCATGTACATGTGTGTATGTGTACACGTGTATGTGTGTGTGTGTTTGTATATGTTTGTGTATGTATGTCCATGTGTTTAGATGTGTATGTGTGTGTGTGTGTGTGTGTGTGTGTATGTGTGTTTGTATGTATATGTACGTGGATGTGTATCCATGCATTTGTGTGTGTGTGTGGGTATGTACCTGTATGTATGTATGTGTGTGTGTGTATGTATGTGTATGTATGTATGTGTGTGTGTGTGTATGTACCTGTATGTATGTATGTATGTATGTGTGTGTGTGGGTATGTACCTGTATGTGTGTGTGTTAGTCAGAGACAGTAGCACATTTTTGTTTGTCTGCCAGCCCAACTGGGCTCAGAGTCCAGCCCCACACTACCCGCTGGCCAGAGTGACACAACAGCTGTAACATCTGGCCTCAGCGCCTCGAACCCCCGGCCGGCACGAAACCCTTCAGCTGTAAAGGAGACGATGAGACGGCAGGCTGGAGCACAAAGAGAGAGAGAAGGGCTTCCCGTGGGGAACTGAGTACAATCTGGCCTCCGCAGGGACACAGGAGAGGAGATTAGCTGTGGGAGCAGCAGAGGTGATTAGCTGCAGTATGGGTACAGGAGAGGGAGGCGTGGGACAGGGGATCAGCGAGCAGCGAGCAGCGGAGGGTACGGGAGAAGAAATGTGACTCACCACACTTGCCATGTTTTTTTATCTGGTCAGATCAAAGAGTTGATTCTGGTTTTATTCCAGTCTTGAGACGTGAACGCTGATTCCGCTGATTTCATGAAATGCTGTACATGAAAGAGGGCTGCACTTCATGATGATGCCCATACCATTCAGCCATCACTGCCCTGCTTTACATGGGCAGAGGAGAGGAAGGTGGAAAGTCACATTAAGAAAGGTGAAAAAAGTGCAGCAACATCATACACCTCTGCCAACCTCTCTACCAGGAGCAGGACAGAGAGAGAGAGAGAGAGAGAGAGAGAGAGAGAGAGAGAGAGAGAGAGAGAGAGAGAGAGAGAGACAGAGAGAGAGAGAGAGAGGGACAGAGAGAGAACATTGCCGAGTCCTCTGGAGACCCTTGTGGAGGTCCGGGCCACACAGAGGTGACCACAGACACGCCCAGAGCGAAGACATCTGCTCCACATCTGCCCCACCCACAAACACCAGCTGGCCTATTTTGCCCCATCACAGAGTGGGTGTGCGTGTATGTGTATGTGTGTGTGTGGTTCTCAGATAGCCCTCAGGCCCTAAACATACTTTATGTTTCAGTAAATAAGAGAATAAACGGATAAATAAAGACTAATGTATCGCAGGCTGTCAGCAGCAGATGTTCTGGTGCTCCCCGGCTGCAGCGCGCTCGGACACTCGGTCATAAACGCTCTCAGGATGGACATGACACTGTACACTAATACATTCAGAGATTCATTCAATCATTAACAGAGATGGTACTCACTGACCTCCACCCCCGTACTTGGATGGTCCAGTCCTGTTGACACCCCTTCCCCCCGCCATATGAACACATGGTCCAGTCCTTACATTACATCACAGCTCTGTACACCAGTGGCATTCCAAACACAGGTCACAGCAGCACCTGATTAACTCAACATTTGAGGGCCCATTGTGCTCCGGAAGCCAGGTGAACGCACACAAGCACTGAGCAAAAATCCAACAATGACTAAATCAACCAGCCCCCCCTGTTCCCTGAGGAGGACCGTGGGGGGATTTGGGGTGCAGAGACACCCCCCTTTCCTCTTAACCCTTAAGGCCTGAGCAGCTCTGTCCCCTCCTTGCTGTACCACAGGTCACTCGGTAAAACCTGCCCACGGGAAACACAGCTTTGTCGATCTGAGATGTACGCCACTGAAACATTCATGTTTCGTGCATTTGCGGCATCAATATTTCAGCGCAGCTAAAAATACACTGGGCCTGTGTCTGACCGGGGTGTGTGTGTATAACTGTGGGGAATCCCCATCAAGGAGCATGCAAAGGGAACAAGGAGTGTGTGTGTGTGTGTGTGTGTTTCCCAGCATGTTGACACACACTTCCGACTGATTCAACTCAGATACAAGGCAAACAGACAGACTGCGACAGCCACAGACAGAAACCCACTCTGCTGACAACCCAGCTCACTACATACGCTGCCAACTTTACACAGCTGATCATCTACACATATTACTCTCTTTACACTGCCTACTTTACACAGCTGATAATTTACACTGCCAACTTTACACAGCTGATCATGTATGTCTAAATCTTTACACAGCGGATCATTTACATACATTACTCTCTTTACACTACTGATTAGGGATGCACCGATATGAAAAGTTCTGGACCGATACCGATATAGATACCGATATTTCGTTATTTATTGGCAAATAACGAAAACAGCACATCTGAAGGCAACGAGAACAGCATGCATTATTGCGGGGTGATAACCTAATTTTACACCGTTATCATAATTTCAATGATCAACTGTGGCAAATTTACAAATGTTGATGATTGCGGTTAGGCTATAATATTGCTGCGTGGAGGAGAATAATTCCTGCATTAGTTTTGGCCGTTTTCCATCCGCAACACAACCAACACACAACACAGCAACACAGCCAATCACAGCCAGCCTTGATATGAAGCACAACTTCACCAAAGCCAGAGGGAAGCATCATCAAAGCGCAAACTCGGAACTAGCGAAGCATGGAATGAATTTGTTCAGTCAGTAAACCCACTAACTAGGGTAGGCCCAGACAAAACGCGACAACGAGATTGAAGACGAACCGAGTTTAGTCACTAAGAAAGGCTGCACGTCAGTTGCGTAGGGGCTACTTTGGTTACAAACGAGCTGACGAAGACCAGAAAGGAGGCGTGTTCTGCAAGCACTGTAACAAAGCAGACCCGACGGCAGACTAAATACGTCTAATCTCTTCCACCATTTGAGAAGTTATCACGAAAAGGAATATGAAGAATGTATGGTGAAAAAAGAGAGGCAGAGGCAAGCAAAACATTTTGTGTTTGAATATCTGTATATACTCAGCTTTTTTCCACATACAAATTATCATTTAAATATCATTATCTAAGTATTTGGTCAACATATCATGATAATTATTCTGGGCCATATCACCCAGCTCTAGCGTGCATCTTGTGCAAGACTGCATGGAGTGTCGGAGTGCTCCTGATAGCTAGTCAATCGCAGCATCGTCAGAGGAGTAAATTGGGGCGTGGTTTCAGTCAGTTTAGCCTGTAAATAAAAGATGCTGCCGTTGGACGAGTGGATTTGCAGAGTAGCTCGAGTGACAGTGGAAGATGGGACTGCTCAAAATGAGGGCTGGCTGAGCTCAGGGGAGGGCTTGATGAGCAGTTTGAGCAGTCCCATCTTCCACTGTCACTCGAGCTACTCTGCAAATCCACTCGTCCAACGATGCCTTCGTAGACCAATCAAAGGATGTGATGTTCAGTTTTCTGCAATGGAATTTAGATATCTGTAGATCCGTAGAGAAAAATCAATTAGATTTCAGGTGGTTTCAGGTGTAAAGATGGTCAGTGCTGTGGTCAGCAGTGTGAATAATATTATAAATGATCAGTAGTAGGGGTGCATCGATATATCGGTGGACTATCGGTATTGGCCGACATTTGCCTTGTTGACTGCAGTCGGCTTATCGGCCGATATGATCACATTTACCGTTGGCGCTGGCCGATAATTATCCGTCAGTTTGTGTTGCGTCAATCAGGTGCAGAGATGGACAGGGGGACACAGGAAGGAGCAGATGATCACAGCACCATAGAGCAGAGATGGACAGGGAGGAGCAGACGATCACAGCACCATAGAGCAAAGATGGACAGGGGGACACAGGGAGGAGCAGACGATCACAGCACCATAGAGCAGAGATGGACAGGGAGGAGCAGACGATCACAGCACCATAGAGCAAAGATGGACAGGGGGACACAGGGAGGAGCAGACGATCACAGCACCATAGAGCAGAGATGAACAGGGAGGAGCAGGGAGGAGCAGACGATCACAGCACCATAGAGCAGAGATGGACAGGGAGGAGCAGACGATCACAGCACCATAGAGCAGAGATGGACAGGGGGACACAGGGAGGAGCAGACGATCACAGCACCATAGAGCAGAGATGGACAGGGGGACACAGGGAGGAGCAGACGATCACAGCACCATAGAGCAGAGATGGACAGGGAGACACAGAGAGGAGCAGACGATCACAGCACCATAGAGCAGAGATGGACAGGGGGACACAGAGAGGAGCAGACGATCACAGCACCATAGAGCAGAGATGGACAGGGGGACACAGGGAGGAGCAGACGATCACAGCACCATAGAGCAGAGATGGACAGGGAGGAGCAGACGATCACAGCACCATAGAGCAGAGATGGACAGGGGGACACAGCGAGGAGCAGACGATCACAGCACCATAGAGCAGAGATGGACAGGGGGACACAGGGAGGAGCAGACGATCACAGCACCATAGAGCAGAGATGGACAGGGAGGAGCAGACGATCACAGCACCATAGAGCAGAGATGGACAGGGGGACACAGGGAGGAGCAGACGATCACAGCACCATAGAGCAGAGATGGACAGGGGGACACAGCGAGGAGGGAGCAATCAGTCCCGGCTGGTAGGGAGGTGGATTCACAGCATAAAATATACTGTAATAATATTATAATACACAACCACGATGGACAGCAGTGTAGTGCAATGGTTAGGGAACTGGGCTTGTAACTCTTAAGGTTGCTGGTTCAAATCCAAAGGTGGGGCACTGCAGTTGTTCCCTTGGAACAAATACCTGAACTGCTTCAATATCCAGCAGTATAAATGGATTGTATGCATTAATGTAAGCTACTGTATATAAGTTGCTGCGGATACGGGTGCCTGCTAAGCAAATAATAATGATAACAATTCTATTGCAGTCTTCATCATTTTTTATGAACTATTTTCAATAAAGAAGGTATTTTTATTACTATTATTATTACATGACATAATAATTATATTTGGTACATGACACTGTTTAATACACTGCGCAGACCCTGTCCTGTCCCATGCTTGTCGAGTGTGTCTGCTGACTAATGTAATAGATATGACACAGTATACCGGTGGCCAAACATTTGATTGAACTGCAGCCCTGTGCCAGAGTCATACTCTGTCCAGAGCGGAAAACCGTACTCTTTTCCCACAGCCAGGAACATCTGGGACGGGCCGCTGACGGATCGTGTCCAGCAACACAGACGTCTGTTCCCCACAACTTGTTTTTGGACGTTCCCCTTGCCTACTCAATCATCGCTCCCGAGAACAGGCCAATGGTGGCATCGCGCGGAGTCAGGGATCTGGCAACCAGACTGGGGAGTTTTACTGGGACCTGGCAACCAGACTGGCATGTTTTGCTGATCTGCTCCACGGATGGTTGGTACTGTGATGGCAAGCAGGGCCAAGTGGGGGGGAAGTGGGGACGGGGTACTGATCTGGGCCAAATTGCAAAGCGAGTTCACGGCGGGGAAGATCTGGCCGAGTTACCTGCTGGAGCTTTGTGTGTCCCAGAGCCCAGCGGGACGGGGAAGACGGGGCAGGACGAAGCACTCTAGGGGCTGAGACACCGTATGGAAGCAGCTGGCCACAATTTTACTAAAAGGTAGATTGTCATCCAGCCAAGACACTCCCTATCCTTACCCCTCACCTGCCCCTCTTCCCCATCTCCCTTTGTTCCCACCTGCTCACCAGGGCACCTGTGTTCCACACCTGCCCACTCAGATGTCTCAGTGTTTCTGGGGGTTCCTCTCCTAATGCACAGCTGCCACAGGCAGAGGCACTGCTTCAGAAAGGCTGGGGCTCCTTCCTCAGCATCTAAAACGAGTGCAGGGAAGGAGATAATTATCCGAGCTCGACGCCTGAATATGGAAGAGCCCCCGCACTGTAGAACAGGCAGAGCAATTAGGATCTCGGTGGACGGCAACGTGATTAAATATTCCTTCTCCTTTAGACACCACACACGGTATCAACCAACCGAGCCTCTCGGTGGCCCATTAAGTTGCTGCGGATAAGAGCATCAGCTAAATGAACAAATGAGAAGAAATAAATGAGCGCTGGTCTAATCAAACGGCCCTCTGATCGAAGAGTCCGCTGGACGGGAGCGGAGCAGAGACACTGCAGGCAATTACAGCCGCGGGAAAGGTCACTTCTTCGGGCCACGGTTTCCGGCTGAATTTATGCGCTAATGCTGCCGGCGAAGCGGGCTGAAAGACAGAGGAGCCCTATCATTGAGTCTCCGTGAAAACCCCCGCCCCAAATATTATAATAAATAAATACAATATAAAATGTGGGAGCTGGAATGGAGAAAGGGACACAAGTGCGGAGAGGAAAACATAATGTAGAGACGCTATGTTCCTGAGAAACAGCCGCTCTCTGCAAGGGTGGGGCCCCTTGTTTGTGCGCTCCTGGGAAACGGTTAGACGGGAGGGGCCGCTCCCCGGGGCCCGCTGGGGTCGGTGCGGCCCTCGGCGCCCCAGTTTCTCCTTGGCGATGTGAGGGGAGGGGGGGGCGTGGCTGTCATGAGGGAGTTAGCACTGAGTCAGTGCTGCATTTCTGTCTGTCATTACCTATGTCTCCCCCCTCTCTCTCTGTCTCTGTCTCTCTCTCTCTTTCTCTCTTTCTGCTTCTCTCTCTCTCTCTCTTTCTCTTCCCTTACCGTGACAGTTGCTGTTGACACCCAGACAGACTCACTCTCCTCCTTATTCTTCCTCTCTTTCTTGTTCTCTCATTCTCTCCCTCTCGCTCTCTCTCTCTCACACACACACACACACACACACACACACACACAAACACAGCACCCGCGCAGCAATGCCACTGCAGCACAAACACCCACAAGCTTCCCACGCACCGTTCTGGCTCGAACCAAAATCTCAAACCTGCGCTCTCCCTTTCAGAGAGCAAACACAGTGAAGGCGCACCGCTCTGCTGAAGCTGCCCTTCACTTTTACGATCTAGCGCCCTCCCTCTTGGCACATGCGCCAGGGCTGAGGGGCGAGCCCCACCCTTTTCGCCTCACCTGTCTTCACACCCGTCCCGCAGGTCAGACGGGTTGCGGTTGCCAAAGATCCCAGGCGCCTGCAGCGTGCCGGACCCTACCCGTGGCATTCCGAGCGAGACTGACAGCGCAAACGTCTCCGCGCTCACAATTTCACCCTGAGCCACACTGGCTGGACCCGCTGATTGAGATGGAATAAACCACGCGGCGTAAGAAGTGATAGTTTATCCCCCAAAGCAGCTCTCTGTGGGTTGCACGTCTCCTCCAGTGAGGTACACAACGACCGAGAAGTGATAGCCGTGATAAGAGAAGGAGGCCCAGATCAGCCGATCTTTCAGCACAGGGAAGAGGGAGGCTTTCATATGTTTTTTTCCCCCTCACTGTGCTCCTGAAGAGATATCTAGATACTGTGCTAGAGTCCACCCACCGAAGCGAAAATAAAAAGCGTTCCAAACTTTCCCCTCAGAATTTCGAGCGTGGTTGCCTGACGATGAGGCAGACTCTGGGCACCTCTGCCACCTGTCAATCAAGCCAAACTCCTCCTCACTTCCTGTAACGGTCGACCCACCCACTTCCAGGTATTGTGTCCCCACACAACCCAGACCAGAAAAGTATGAGCAAAAAACCCCCCCACAAAAAAATATTAAAATTATATTATATATTATATAATATTAAAATTGAATTATATATTATATAATATTAATAAAAGACAGTTCCAGAAACATGGCATACCTTTAACTTTTTCAACAGCAACGGAGCTGACTAATTGCTTATATTGTACAAGGCAATCCTGCTGTATACAGGACTGATCTAACCTGCTGTTCTCCTCCACCTCTCTCTCTCTCTCTCTCTCTATCTATCTTTGGGAGATAAAGAATGAAAAGAGGTTACAGTAATGAGCACACTTCTGCCTTATATAATATAATAAATGCCATTTAACAGACGCTTTTATCCAAAGCGACTTACAGTAGTGAATGCATACATTTTCAGTATATGCGGCCCCAATGGGAATCGAACCCGCAACCTCAGTGTTGCCAACGCCATGCTCTAGAACCAGCCTTCTGTGTGAGACGGCTCCATTAGCTCCGCCCATTGTTCAGCCCCTGCTCTATAATCGAATGCCATCCCCCCCCTCGGGTTGGCCGTGTCGGAGTGGAGTCATTATGCGAGTCGGACGTGGATGTGGGCTTCGCCGTGCGTGAACCAAACGAAGGGAACGAACGCTGACGGGCTGAACAGGAGCCTGGAGTGGGAGAACATAATGGGGACTCTCTCTCTCTCTCTCTCTCTCTCTCTATCTGTCTCCCCTTCTCCCTCTCTCTCCTTCCTCTCTCTCTCTCCCCCTCTCTGCCATCTGATAATGAATCTAATTTAACTGCCATCCTATGGGAGGAAGACTTGGAAGATGTTCTCTTTCCCAGGCTCCCACACGGAGACAAATGGGACTCAGAGAACGCTCTGGACTCCTGGATTTGTGGGGTGGAGGAGGAGGAGGAGTTGAGGAGAAGGTGGAGATAGAGGAAGGTGAAGAGAAGATGGAGGAGGTGAATAGAAGGTGTAGATGGAGGAGGGTGACTGAGCTCCAAACCTGGGCACTGTCCTCCCTCTAAAGACCAGACCAGGGAGGTGTTTCGAGGAGACAATCTGTCTGTCCTTCACCTGTTCACCATCACCTTCACCTCATTATGGGACGTCCTGCTCTGCACCAGAGTGGCAGAGACTCGCGCAGAAACAGCAGCGCTGTGGAGCGCCATGCCAGAGAGACAGCACACGCGGAAACGAGACGATTTACACCCCGATAATGAGGCGAAAGCGTGCGATGGAAGCCACAGGAACTGGGTCGTTCCTCATTACAATGGATTTAATGCAGAACAGCTCCATCATAGACCACAGTCAGGGGCCAGGGAGGAGGAGGAGGAGGAGGAGGAGGAGGGGCTGAGAGGAAGAGAGAGAGGGATCTGAGATGGAGTGAAAAGAAGAGGAGGCTAAGAGGGGGATGAAAGGAGCTCTGTGCAGGAGGCAGGTGCAGGGAAGGTCTGTGACGTTTACATGATTTGATGTTTGCATCAAATGAGGACTGATTAACCGATCACCACCTGTCAAACAGTGCTATTGGTTGATTAGGGAAGAGACACACAGAGAAGGAGAGAGAGGGTGTGTGTGTGTGCGTGTGGGGAGGGGGAGGCGTGTTTGTAGACACACACAAAGTGGTCCCAACTCTGTGTCGATCCCCCCGCCACTCCTGCCATCCCGGGCGTCATCATGGCAATGCCCTCTCTCCTTACCCTCATGTCACCATCAGGGAGAAGGGGTTGGCGGGGGTGGGGTGTTGGAGGGGAGCGATAACATTTGATAAATAAATACAGGATGCGTCCCTCCCTCCCTCTCAGCCAGACACTGGATTCTCTGCTACAGGCCCCTCACCGTGCAGGAAGTGGAACCTCACAGAGGTCCTGCCCCGGACTCCCCGACAGCGCACCCCTCTTACAGGAGCTCACGTGGCACAACATCCTCCGTCCAGGACCGCGTGACCCTCCTACAGCGCCCCCTACCTCCTACCGCTGGACATGCAACATCCCCTCCTGAGGTTACAGAGCGAGGACCCACTCTCTCCGGGGCAACCGTGACCATGGAAACAGATGGAACCAATGCCTGCTACAACACGACGTGTCAGCCTCCCACCCTAAAGAGGGGGCATATATATATATATACACTACCGGTCAAAAGTTTGAGTACACCTTCCATCTGGACTATGGCTAATCGGGCACTCCTTCATTCTTCAGCCTCCGAAACACACCTTGAAGTTGTAAAGAACTACCTGGTGAAGGACAACTCAAACTGATGACCTGGCCTGCCCAGTGTCCAGACCTCAATCCCATAGAAATTGTATGAGACAAACTGGACAGAAGAGTCAAAGCAAAGCAACCCACATGAGTTTTTTGTCATTTTAAAGTATTTACAGAAATGTATACGGTGTAAAGCATTGTCAATTATGAGATAAACCTAGTTTCCAGCAGGTGTCCTCAAACTTTTGACCGGTAGTGTATATATATATTTATATATTATATATGTATAGTTACTCCCCTGCCTTTGAATCACACACGGTCTCCAGTTAACAGGACCACCAGCTGCATCGATATCCATCAACAGACATGAGTGTCTGTTCCAAAGTTGAAGGAATGACTCAATCTCGCTGTAATCCGTGCAATCTTAATGAAAACACGCCAGCGGACTCCTCATAAACGCACAGCCGCCTTTAAAACGGCACAGGCAGGGGCACAATTAGAGAGCTCACATCTGGCACATGCAGAAACGCACAAGGACACGTACGAAACATATACACAGGCACACATATACACGTGCACACATAGACACACAAACACACAGACAGGCACACAGACACACAGATGCACACACAGACACAAACACACACACAGACACACACACGCACACACGCACACACAGACACACAAAGACAGACAGACAGACAAACACACAGACAGACACACGCACACAGGCACACAGACAAACACACAGACACACACACACACACACACACACACACACAAACACAGAGACAGACACAGACACAAACACACACAAACACAGAGACACACACACACACACACACACAGTGTCATTCTCTCTGGGGAGGCACACAGTTTGAGGCTGGTAATGGGGTGCAGCTGTTGGGGAGCCCCCTCGCACCCTGGCCCCTGGTTTGTGAGTCTGCTGCTCTGTGGGGGTCCGGGGGGTCTGAGATTCACATTATGGAGTCAGCGCAGCTCAGATCCACACCCAGGCCAAAAACCATTCCGCATTCCAAACGAGGCCTGCTTTCTGGAGCCTATGCAGAAATGTCTGGAGGAAACCCTCCCTGGCGAATATGTCTCTCACTGGCGAATGTGTCTGTCACGATCCTCGATACGACAGCAGTTGCCGTGGGGCTGTGCAGACGACAGCCTACGGCTGGCTAACTGTGGCTACGGCAGAGAGGAACAGCTCACATGTGCACTCAGCCTCTTGCCAACAGTAAACAGTTGCATAAACAATTCAAACATTCAAGCTTTACGACTTTCCCTGTTCCAGTCCGAGCTTTGCATATCATCCCCTTGCACACACACACACACATAACCGCAGACAGACACACACACACACACAAGTATACATACACATGCACACACACACATAAAACCACACACACACAAACATAACCGCACACACAAGCATGTGCAAACATACATAGGCACATGCGCAAACACACACACACACACACACACACACACACACACACACACACACACACAAACATACACAAGTTTACATACACATGCACAAACACACATACCACTGCACACACACACACCCACACACACACACACATAACCACACACACACACACGTGTACAAACACACACAGACACATGCGCAAACACACACACACACACACACACACACACACACACACACACACACACACACACACACACACACAAGTTGCCACCTCCATTTTCAGAATGCGCCATAGCCAGGCCGCTAATCGATGCGACTGGTGAGCAGGAGAGGGAAGATGTACAACACTCAGGGCGCTGGCTGCCTTTCCCACAGAACAAGGGCAGGATCGATACACCCGGGGAGAGAGGGGCACAGCGTTCCCCTGGCTGCCCCATCGCACCGGTGGGAGAGGGCTCTCTGAGCCTCTGGGCTGCCCCCAGACCTCTGCACCTGGGCTCAGGTGGGAGAGGGGCTGTCTCTGAGCTGTGGCCCCACACCCTGGAGGGCACTGCAGGCAGGCCTGTGGAGACCTGGGCCAGTCTCTGGACCAGGCCTCAGGCCTGTGTCTCTGGACCTCAGGCACACCCTGGAGGGTCACTGCGCTGCACTGGGCTCAGGCCTGGGCCACACCCAGGATGCCTGCTGCAGTCTCTGGACCTTCAGGCCTGTGGACCTGCACACCCTGGAGGATGTCACTGCTGTCTCTGGGCCCAGGCGTTCTACCTGAACGCCCAGCAGCTGTACAAACGGGTCACGGACGTGCTTGAGACGTGAGTCACCGTAATGTCAAGCTGGAGAGCAAACAAAAATAAATAAAGGACATGAGGCGTGTGACGGCAAGGGGGGAAGAGAGGAGGGGCGCGGACATTCCCGGCGCGCCTGAAACAAAGATCCGGCACCTCACGGGTGTGTCCGACAACGGCCCCGCCCACCTACAGTGTCCACAGCGCGGATCTCCATCCCAACAATGAGACACAATGGAGGGCGACTGGGTAAACTGGCTACAATAGCAATGCCACGATTACCATTATCATTCCTCTTTCTTTGCATGCCCACACCGCTTGGCTCAGGCTTATGCTACACCTCCACCAGGGTGGCATTCACCCCCTGTCTCCTCACAGCACCTGACTGACGTCAGTGTGAACCCCAAATTAAATCTGACCAATCACAAGTACCTGTTTGACTCCAGCAGGTAAAAAATAAACCAAGATCATATAGTGCACTCTAAGGCAACCAAAAAAAGAACATTGTGAAAGTTAAAAAGTTTAAAACTGTTCTCCATTCTGCGGTACCACACAGCTGCCTGCTGAAAACAATGGGCTCCCAGTCACCAGTAATCTCGGATGACGAGCTGTAGTGCTGTTCCTTTTTCTCTTCCTTGGGCCTAGGTATTTCCTCTTAAGGGTTTCGCTTAATCCGGTTATCGAGGCGAGTGCTGCAATGAAAGAGGGCTTTGGGCTGGAAAACAGGAAGCAATAACAGAAAGAGAAAATATGGTGCATTGTTTTCCATTTGCGCTGAAGAGCGAGGTTGCCAATTCCACAGGTGCGAGCTGTATAACGGTGGTGAAGCCTCACATGACCCCCCCTTATTTGGGGAATCTTCCAGCCTGGGGTTAGGTGTGAGCTAATGGAAGCCAGCCCTTGAGCATGTTGAGATGCAGGGACGGAGAGATAAAGCGCAGGATCGATACGCCAGCAGGGCTCTGCTCTCTCTCTCCGCGCTCTCTCATTCTCTCTCTCCACGCTCTCGCTCTCTCCCTCTCTCCTTACACTCTTGTTTTACTCACATTACTGCAGGGGTGCATTATGCTTTTAGCACAGCTCCTCCGACACTGGCAGCAACACACACACACACACACACACACACACATACGCACACGCGCACACTGCTGATTTCTGCACACACAAACACAAACTCAGGTATTGCTGTGCATGTATTTTGGCTGCTGTGCACACACATGGTTATACGCACACACACAGACACACACGCACACACACACACACCACATACACACACACACACACTCACACTCCTGCTTTCTGCACACACACAAACACACACTCAGATATTCCCCCGTGTCTATTTTGGTTGCTGTGCACGCACATGGTTATATGCACACACACACACACAGACTACTGATAAGGAGGTGCACATAAACATCCCCCAGGCACAGATTAACCCCATTGGGTTTACTTGTACCAGTGAAAACAAACACACACACACACACACACACACACACACACACACACACACACACACACCAGAACAAGCAGCATGATTAATACAGGAGAATATTTACAGAAACCGATCCTGCTGCACTGTAAGGTTTCCCTCCTTCCTTCCAACACCTGTCCCGCTCGTCGGGTCAAAACGGATCCCGACATTCCCCCCGGACAACTCGGTCCGGCTGACACAGACCAGCAGGAATGAGACTGTCCCACCGTGGGTCCGGGAGAGACGGAACTGAATCTGGGGTGCCACGCCCGGGACCAGAGATGGGAGAGCGAGACCTCCTTCACACCCAGAAATGGGTGGAGCCTGCACACCCCACCAGCAGCGGCTCGGTGACGTGAATGACTGGCTCACGAGGGTCTGCGATCGACAGCGCCTGTTGCCCCGTTCATAGCGGCTGTTCGCGAGGCCTCCCGCTCTCCCGTCGAACACGGAGGCCGGTCGGGAGGGGCTCCCTCACCACAGCTCCGGCCTGTCCCACCGATGGCATCACCTTTCATGTAGTGTTTCATTTAGCGTGTCTTTTGTGTGATGGTGACTGTACTGCACTGTGTGTCCGACACCGCAAATGTGACGGTCCTGTCTGGTTCTGCCCGCAGCGAGTTTCGAACTGAGGATCTCTGACGCGACAAGAGAGCGATTAAGCTCACTGAGCTAAAGACTCAAGTCCCTAACTCCGGGAACTAATCGTACTCTTATCCACGTCACTCCATGCAGCGTACCAGAGCCCATCCGCTACACAAACGGTTTGTCGCGGAAGGACAAAGTGCTCCTTAGTCCAAGTCTGATTGGCCCGTCGGGCCGCTGTAACCGGGATAGGTTTGACCAAGGTGACCACTTCTTCAGCGCTCCATGTTGGGCATCCACACCCAGGTCACTGCTCATTACTCACTCACACCCAGACTGCCTCTCTAACACAAGCACGCAGCTGGCGAGGTCACCTCTTCCGATCGTCATGGAAATGAACGGGGTTCTTGGGGATGGATGAGCTGTAATTGGGAGGCAGGCTGCGATCCCGTTGCATGTCGACCTTGTTCCATAACGAGCGAGAACCACAGGTCCATTCAATGATTTCCCCATCTCTGGCGAAATGATGAGAAATGACACAATCTTGGCCGCGATCACTTCATTCTCAGCACCAGAGGTTTCGGGGGGACGGAACGGGCTATTAGGAATTACCGTTCACTTTCATGCAGCTTTCGTCTTCCAAAATCCCGATGAACAAAGTGCCTCTGTTCAAACCACAAAGTGCGGAATGTCTATGGCCCAGGAAATAATGCTCCAATATGTCATTCATTCATTCATTCCACTCTCAATGTTGTTTTTAATAAAGAGTGCGGCTGAAATACTTCACACTGCCTGAGTTTGGTGGAGTTTGTAAACCTTGTGTTCCCACAGTGTTGGCTGCTAAGCTTGGCTTCCTCCCCCCCCCCCCCCCCCCTCTGAATGTATCAAACATTACCACAAAATGCTTTCTAACTTAAAGCCGTTGGAAGCACATCCGAGGCTGCGCTTGAACATCAGGACTAACGTAATCCCGCCCTGGCTTAAATAACGCTTTCCTCGGTGGTGCACGCACAAGTACATTTCTTTTGTGGTGCTTCACAAGAATCACTTCTTAGAGGTGCATGCATACAAATCATTACAATGGTGCACGCGTTTATCAGCAGCGCATGTAGAGGAATCGTTTTACTGGTGCGTGCACAACGATAATTTGTTAATGCTGCATGCACAATAGTCGTGTGTTGGTAGTGCATGCACAATTATCATGTAAATGGTGCATGCACAAAAATCATTGTGAGAGGTGCATATTCAATGATTTGAGCTTGTACAATAATCATTTATTAGTGCATGCTAAATAATTTCAGTGGTGCATGCAGAGTAGTCATTTATTATATGTCCAAGAACAAACATTCTTTATTAATGGCGCATGCCCGATAATAAGGATCAGTGGTGTAGGTGCTTGCTCAATCATTTTTCAAATATTAGTGGGGCATGCAGTGTAGTAACTGACTAATGGCACACGCTGGTATTATTTTGCATTGCTTTGGTGCACTTAGAAGTGTGTGAAACAGTAGAGTTCCTGAATCTCAGCTAAGACTGTGACTTAAGGCAGTGGAATAATACCAGTGGAGGACTTTAAAGAAGCATCTACAGATATCTGTGTACAGCCAGCAGCAAACCAACCAATCAAAACCCAAACCAAGGAGAAAATGCCTTGATACACCTCGGAGCAAACATTAACACTGATAGCACGGCCTGACCTCGTTTCATTTGTTAAACGGGAGAATGAAAGAGCGGCCAGTCTGCCGCAGGAATGTCCGGGTGCACTGGGAGCAAGGGGGCCAGCCAGCACACTCAAGCTCTGTGACTGGGCACCAGATGCCAGGGCGGGCACGCCGAGCTCAGCCCTCTGGCTGAAGAACAGCAGACCCCCAAATCCCTGTGTCCAAACAGAAGATCCACGCGCATTGGGGGCGACAGAAAAAACTAAACCAGGGTGAGAGAGGGAGAGACAGCGGGGGGATGTCTGGACCCCATTCTGCTCGGGACAAGCGTCACTCCTTCAGAGAGGGAACGGTTTTTGGCTGCACGCCCCAGGGGGGACACCTGCTGCTTTGTCACATGGCGTATGTTGCACCCTCCCCTGTCCTGACACTCATGAGAAAATGAGCTGATGGCGGCGATGGTCGCCGTATAGAACAGGATGCAGACGAGGCCCCCCAGGAGCCTCCTGGTCATGTGCATGACTCATCCCCACTGTCTGCGCTGTTATGTCACATTATTCACAGGCTGGGCCTTTTGCTGCTTTCTGTCTGCTGGGGCCTACTGCAGGTGACTTCACGAGAGGGCAAAAAACCACAGGGTGTTCCTTAGGGGGGCTATCCCTGCTAAACCCCGCCCACTCGGCTGTCACCTGATCACTCAACCCCAGCCACTTTGGCAGTCACCTGATCACTAAACCCCGCCCACTCGGCTGTCACCTGATCACTAAACCCCACCCACTCGGCTGTCACCTGATCACTCAACCCCACCCGCTCTGCTGCCCCATCACCTTGTGATTCCTTATGTCTGCCTGTGGGTGTGTGTGTCTGCCTGTGTGTTTGTGTATGTGTATGTGTGTGTGTGTGTGGCTCATGTTCATGCACATGCATGTAGGCTACGTATCCACGCTTGTGTGTTTGCCTGTGTGTGTGTGGGTGTCAGGGTCCTGTCTCACACAGGATAACACACACACACACTGCTCGGGTGTTTTTCGCCCATTCCCTCACAAGATGTGGCGTGTGACTGCGCTGCACTGTCGTCCGCTTCACTCCGTCATATTCACTTAGAATTTCAATTCATTTCAGAGGAGACGGAGGGGGTAGCAAGGGAGGACTCCAATTTAAGCTGGGAGGTTACATCATCAAAATGCATCAGCCACCGACGCAGGCGGGAGGGGAGGGAGCGGAGCTGGAGCTGGAGTGAACCTAGACCCAGATCTGCACAGCTTTTGTGCTTCAAGGATTCAGCTCCCTCTCATTGGGTCAGAACCCAACCTCATCTGCTGCGGGAGTTGGGGGTACAAACAGAGCAAAGACAATATACGACTTTACTTTAAAAGCACTTTTAAAAGACTAT